>CM060699.1:98208373-98354901 GCA_030686995.1 Artemisia argyi | reverse complement strand
ACTAAAGCTAAATTAATGATTTACAAAACTCTTCCAAGAGTTGAATATTAAAGAGTATTCTTTTGTAAAATGGCAAATGATATTTGGAAATGTCTTTTAAATTTTCACCAAGGAAAATGTAAAACCAAAGATGATAAACTTGATGTTGCATAAGAATTAGTCACTCTAGAAAATTTGATAGATAAATATTTAGTTGAAATAAATACAAGTATTACTAGTTCAAATGTGGTTATTGAAGGTATCAATAACAAATAATACATGAGCCAAATCCGAAGAAAGATTGTAAATAAATCATGGAGCGACACGGACGAAGAAGATGATGAAAATATGGCTTGTGAAGATATTCAAATAAATGAAACTACAAGTATTGATGGCAAGGACTACATGTGCCAAGACCTAAGTGAACTTACAAATGAAACATGGAGCGACATGAACGATGAAAATGATCATCGTATTACATGTGAAGATTGTGAAGCAAATAAAGCTACAAATAAGGTACAATCCGAAACCAAACATTTTTGCTATGATCAATTTATATTAGAGTTTCCAAAATTAGAAAACAACTTCAAACATTTTTGCAACATAGACCCAAAAATCATTTTTAAAAATGAATCTTCAATATCCGTTGGAAGTAACTTTGAAAAAGAAATAATTTTAGAAGATAAAATGTCTAGACTTGAAAGTAATATTAAATTAATCTTGAATGTAAAAAATGTCAAGACTACAAACAAGAAATTAGAAAGGAAAATGAAAAAGCAAAAATATTAGCTAAATTTGAAAATAGTTCCAAATTTTTAAAATATCTACTTAATATTCAAAAGTCAATTAATGATAAAACCGGCTTAGGATTTACTGCAAATGATCCTTCAACAAGTAAATTAAGGCAAATAAAATTTGTAAAACCTAGTAGAGAAATTTAGAATTAATATTATTTGCATCTATTATTAATTATTTAAGTCAATAAGTCATTGTTTGTTCGTTAAGACAAATTATTAATGAATTCTTGTACTCCTCGACGACATCCTCGTCATGTGCATTCAAATACAATGGATGTCCTCAACTAACCATCTCGGACCCATGAGAATCTGGGTACCAAGTTGTTTTTCATGACTAGGTAATAAACGAACGAAGAGACGTTTTTATATTTTACAATGGATCGCTCACTTTCATAACATACATATGAAGACTAGTGAATCATATTACCTTGATTCATATTCTACACACGATTTGGAAATGACGTAGTTGCGGCCATTAAAAGAATTGTTGATAAGATCTTCACTATTGGAGTGTTGATTTTGTGAAGTATTCTTAACTACCTCAAAATGAAGGAATCAAACGCAAATACTTTTGACAAACACGACTCATGAAAAGGGAAATACCCCCGTTGAAGATATTTTTGTCATCTCATCATTCTACACCCACTATCATCATGGAGTTAATTTCTAATGGTACTCTTCAAAGATGCTTGAAGTGATCTAATAAGTGATTCGGATCAAGCTACCTTGATCTTTAGTAGCGTTGGAGTAATACCTTGCTACGATATCATGCTTTGAGTAAACATTGAAGATGTTAACCAACACTCACATGCCTACTCATAAAGAAAAGCTGGACATGAGGTAAGTTTTCTTTTCAAAAACTTATAAATATCACAATATATCTAATTATGCCATAATTAGTCTATAAATATGGTTAAGTTTGTAAGTTGCCTTGTTCATATATTATTAAAATTACTAATATATATATACTTGAAATTAGTTTAGTTGACCCTCTTGACTTTGGATTTATTGCCCATCTTCTTATTCATCATTGAATTTGGAAATCATCTATGACCACTAGTAGAATTTTTATCATTTAGAATAATTGACCAATCTAGTAGCAATAATAGATACGTTATAATATAACCTAGGATTAAGATAAGTTATTGTTAAATACATTGAAGAGATAAGTATGTATATGTGTTAATTTTGCAACCATAGATGATTGGTTATATCCCTCTCAATTGTATTACATTAAGCCCATAAGATTATGTCATCACTTATCCATGTCTTTAGTTAACATACAAGGTGACTATATGTGACAACGGGCTTAACCGATTCTCTTGAACATGA
This sequence comes from Artemisia argyi, assembly GCA_030686995.1. NCBI lineage: Eukaryota > Viridiplantae > Streptophyta > Magnoliopsida > Asterales > Asteraceae > Artemisia > Artemisia argyi. The sequence continues at coordinate 98,352,793 of CM060699.1, read as the reverse complement.
TATCTTTTAACATGCTTTATAAATCCATAACTAGTGATTCTTGCTATCAAAAATCAAATATCATGCATAAAACCTCACATTTTGAAAAATAATCTTTCAAATAACTATCTCATTTTTCTTCAAACAACATATTTGACTATACACAATTACAACTTTGTTTTAATCAAAATCAAGATTGGGAAAATTTCCTTATCTATTTTGTCAACATCTCTTGAAGCAAAACCCAATCTATTTTACTCAAATACACACTTGAATCTACTTTAAAGCATTGTTGAATAATGCTAAAAACGTTTTCTTATGTCATCTATGATAATCTCACATTTGTCATAAACTTTTATGAACATGACACTCATAATAAAACCAAGTCATTTCAAGAGAATCATGGTTTGCACATATGAATCTTGTTTGCAACAAGTTTTAATGCCCTTACATTCATATCTCTCTTTTTATTGCACATAGGCACTACTTAGAATCAATGAACTAGTTCATTAATCTTATTAGTTAATCATTAGTTGAACATGATTTGTTGTCTCACAACTTATATAATTTACTTGTTTGATGAGTAGGTTTCATGCTTATTTAAAAATTGCTTGTTTTCTTAATCCTTGCATATAATTTGTTTTATATGTATGACTAGCATATCCTATATTGCCTCAAAGAGTGAACTTGCTTAAAACCAAACCCAAATACATAATCTTCCCTAAACATTTCTGCCAAAAACCCACTTAAATTACACCAGATGGGCGGCCCCCCTTAAATTACAAGGCGGCCCCCTTAATTATTAAGGGGACTGGCCCCTATTTAAGGGGACCGGCCATCTGATGGTCGGGGTTCCTGTTTTCTTTATGACTTTTTGACCCACTTCACCTTATACTTCCCAAAATTCACAAACACATTTTGTCCTAAACTACCCCTCAAATTTACCTTCCTAAAACACATTTTTCTTACATTATAAATACCTCCACTTCATCATAAATGCTCATCCATCCAAACATGTCATCTCCCAACAACCAAAGACCCAATTTTTCAAGAGTTGCAAAGATCTCCGTCAAACCCGTTTGGAGGAGAAAACTTGACTCTTGTCACAACTCAAGTGATGTTGTTCCAAATCAACCAACAACTAAAGCTCATACCCACACAAATGACCCATCTCACAACCAATCACCCAGTCTTGCCTTCACTAATGCTCATTCATGTGATGAGCATGCACAATCCCAAAACAACAATCCCAACCTCATTGCCAATACTTTACATGTTGCTCATTCAACAAAAACACCATCCACTCATGAAGCAACTCTTCCATCCATATCATGTTTTCATGATTACCCAAGCTCAAACATGTCTCCACCACCGAGAGTGCCACCACCACATCCTAGTACTTCACATGCCATTCCTATGTTGCATGTTCAAAACCTTCACCCAAGACAACATTCATGCTCCACCACCATCACCTTCCTCCGAACACTTAAAGTTCGTTGAGGAGCTAAAAGAAGCACATGAGCTTAGTGCTCTTTTAGCATTACATCTTGCTCAACGCAATTTGGATCCACCTTCATCTAGCTCACCCTCATCACCACACAACATAAATCAAATTGATAAACATGTCAACAATTGCCCTTGTTGAATCTTCCTCCAAAAATGAACCATTGCATTGAATGAGCACTTTACTTGGATTGAGTATCTTCTCACTAGATCTCAACAAACACCATCACTTGAACAACATCAAAACCCTCAACCAACAAACTCAACTCCAAACTCACCACCTCCAAGCTCTACATCACCAAACTCAACAACATCCATGAAACCAAAAATATACATCCATTAAGCCATCAACATGATCCCCACTCACCACTTTCACCTAAGCATACTATATGCTTATGCTTTTTATTTTTCAAATAAAACACTTCAAGCTTTTTGGGATACAAGCAAGTTTGATGACACTCTCTATTGGCACAATAGGATATTCTACTTGGTTTAGAATTCTAGTATTATGTATGATGTAACAATGATTATGTGGTTGACATTATCATTTTGAATTAATGAATGTTTTAGTATGTGTTCTTAATTCTCCTTTGCCATGCTTATCATTAGTTGCTATTATGCTATATAAATATTTGCTTGTGCTTCTAATAATTTTCTTGCAAGTATTCCATAGCTCGAACCCTTGGTGCCCTCAAACGAGGGGGAGCATACATCAAGGGGGAGCTTTCAACTTATCGGCTTAAACCTTTTTGATTCTACAAAAAGGGGGAGAAGTGAATATAAACTCACTAAATACTTGTCTAAAAATTAATTTTTGGATTTAATGCGTTTAGGTTTTGTAATTATCAAAAAGGGGGAGATTGTTGATATAAATAAATGCCTAAAAACGTTATTCATATCTTTCGATATCTCTATCTTTTGATAATCACAAAACGAAAACTCATCAAACCAAAAATCATGACGTAAATAAGTGTTTAGTAGTAAATGCTCACTTTTACCATCTAATCAGTTAAGGATGCATAAACAAAGTGTCTAATGCATTATAAGATCAAAGGAACATTTTTCTTAATCACTAGATTTTTATAAAATGTCACATAACATTTTATATCTTTTATAAAAAAAAATTTGGAATTAAAAGAATATGTTTAATTCATTATAAATATATGAATTCAAATTTTCAATCAAAAATGGCAAATATAATCCAGAAAAACCTTCCCCACAAAAGGACAATTAAGTCCAACGTTCTGGAGGGGGCGCCCCCCTTAATAATTAAGGGGACCGGCCCCTAATTAAGGGGACCGGCATGCTCCAGAACAATATTTTTGTTGCTTTTAAATATTGGTTCATTCCACAAATTTTTCTCACTTTTTTGCACTCTAAACATTATGATCTAAACCTTCATTTCTATCCTCTAAAATCCTTTGATCATATATACATTAATCTTTGTTTCAAAGTGATTCAAGCTCCAACCCTCAAGTGCAAAGAGAAAAATACTTCTATCATTCAAGACTAGAAGTATTACAACTTAGTATCATCTTACTATCTAAGTTGTTTGTTCATTTCATCTTGTAAATCATTCATTCTTTGGTGTATAAGGTGTGTATATTAGTTAGTTAGATTTAAACTTGTTGAATGTGTGAAGTGGTAGAAGAAGTGAAGAAGTAGAGGTGGATAGGAATAGTTGTAGGAAGTATAAGAAGTAATAATACTTTGAAGTGGTGGTGAGTAGTAAAGATATAGAAGCCGTATCGTAGTGTAGAAATCTTGAAGTAGCAAAGACGTTGAAGCCTTAGAGTAGTGAAGACGTAGAAGCTTTTAAAGTAGAAGAAGCCTTGTAGCGGTACATAGATAAAAGCCCTCAAGTAGTGACATAGAAGTATTGAAGTTGTGAAGACATAGAGGCTTAGAAGTTGTGAAGAAGCATTAGATTTGAAGTAGTGAAAAGATAGAAGTTGTGAAGGTGTGAAAACATAAGTGTTGTGAAGAAGTGTAGAAGGAGTGAAAGGGTGTGAAGAAGTTGTGGTAAGTTTGAAGTTATGAGATTAGTTCTAGCTAGGATTAGAACTCGACATTTAGCTTTGTGTCGTTAAATTGGTGTAAGCTAAGGTGTGTACGGTTTTCTCCGCCATAAGGGAGCATATTGACTTAGTGAATAAAACTCTCGAGTTCGGTGCTCGGGGAGTGGAGTAGCGCAAGGAAGGTGTCCTTGTAGCCGAACCACTATAAATCCTTTATCTCTCGGTTTGATCTTCTCATCTCTCACTCTTTGCTTTCTTACTTATTTATTTACATTACGTACATAGTTATAATAGCTTGTGTTGTGCATGTATTGATTTCACATAAAGATCAAACTAAGTTCCATTCACAACACCAATCTAATTTAAACAAACTAAAACGATATACGTGTGTGTGTGTGTGTGTGTATATATATATATATATATATATATATATATATATATATATATATATATATATATACGTATATATATGTGTGTGTGTGTAATAAATAACATTATAGTTTTTATTCAACAATTTAATTTAGTGGTGTTTGAACAACTATAGTGAACAAACTCAAATCTATATTTTTGAATCAAAGTTTTTATAAACTCAAACTATTATTTTGAAGCAAACTTTTATAAAACGTAAAAGACGTAAAACTATTCAACCCCCCCCCCCCCCTTCTAGTTTTCCACAGCGAAGCACGGCGAGCTTGGGGTGGTGTGGCAACGAGCAGCAACAAGCTCATTTGCTTGTCCACGTAAGAGTGGCGAGGGAGGCAACGAGCCACACCCTCCCCTCTTATAGATGTACATTTATTTATGACGAAATGAAATGAAAAGATGATTTGACACAAAGAAAGCATGATGAAAGTGTAGATCTTTTCTTTCTTTTTTATTTCTTTTTTTTTTCTTTTTTTTTTTACTTTTCAAACCCGATCAAGTTATTCGTTTTAGGTCAATGATTTTTCTGATTACGTTTTGTTTCAAAGTCAAATACATGATTAAAGTGGGTAAACTGAAACCAAACACTAAACTTGAACTGGGACCAATATAGGGGTGTTCATGGTTTGGGTAATACCCGAATAAACCGAATCAAACCGAAAATAAATAACCGAATCGAACTTGTAATCGAACCGAATTTGCAAAAACCGAACTGAACCGAATTAAAAATTCGGTTCACGGTTCAGTTATGGTTCTAGCAATCTAAACCAAAAACCGAACCGAAAACTGAAATGAAATATATATATATATATATATATATATATATATATATATATATATATATATATATATATATATATATATATATGTAAAAAAAAGATATTATAACTCTTTCATGCTATAAATATAACATCTTTAAACTTGAAAAAAAAATTCTAAAAATCTATATAAATATATGAATAAATAATTAAAATTATGTAACTCGGTTACTCGGTTCGGTTTTCGGTTATGAGGGTTCGGTTTTCGGTTCATTTCGGTTCTCGGTTATAGTAGAAAAAATTAACCGAACTAACCGAACCAAATAAACCGAATAACCCAATAACCGAACCGATGAAAACCCCTAGACCAATATACAAAGAAAACCGTGGTTAATTTGTTGTTTGGTAACCTGCCCTTTCATTAATACGTATCAGCAAAAATTATCATTTCGATTCGTTATTTTGTACCCTTCTAGTATATCAATCTCGTATTGGTATAATTCTTATGAATGCCGATGATATCATTCATCGTGGGCAGGATAGTAAACCAATAAGACTCGATAAACTAGAACTCTTAGTTGACGCGTCGTTATAAGAAAGTTATGCAAGAAAATTCCTCGAATCAACCAAAACAACCTAATTTTCTTACGTATTATACCATGCATATATATCACCCCACAATCACAATCAGTGGTAAGTAAATTAAGAATGCATTATGCTATCTATTTTTTTATTAACATATGTAAAGTGAATAAACATTATCAAAATCAGACATAATTAACAACATAATGTGTCTAGATAATAGTCTCTCTCATATGCACCTGATCATACTAAAAAACCAATTAACGTCAACAAATAATGTTCATACTTAGATATAAGTAACAATCGTTGCGTTGTATCCTACTATTGCATCACCGGTGGTTGGATCAATCCAATATGTTTGAGCCAATGCATAACCACGTGCTAAACGAAATAGTCCAGTGCCACCAACTATGGTCATCTCTCGAACAGTCTTCATTGCAGGGTTTAAGCTCAAAAGACTAAACGAGCTATCTTTATATATCCCATCAATAAACCCATAGTTTAATACCATAATCAATCCGAGATCATTTTGGGCCGCTTGACCATACATACCACGGGCATGTCCAATGAGCTTGGAATTCTTTTCTGGTCCTTCAGTTAAAGGGTCGTCAATCATCATGAGGTTACCAAAACCACCAAGTGAGCTGGAGGATGACTGTGGTTGAGCTACCCTGACTGCACTTGGATTGCTACCACTTAATGTATCATGGAAGTAAAACTGTAGGGTCGTGACAACTTGTGACCCCGTGTCTACACGTTTGGCCCAACTCACGTCGTTGGAGGTTTGGGCTCGGGCTCCTGTGGCTACAAAGCAAAGGAAGAATATGGTGATTATGAGCTTGGCCATTGTCTGTTTTGTGTTTTGTAGTTCCATTAGCTCTTTTATTTATAGTGGTCTGCCAAGGGTTGGTTGGGTGTGGGGATTCAATATAGATGATTTTTGTCAATTGTGGTTTAACTACAATAAAGGAACCTTGAAAATGTGTCATGGAGCTGCCCAGGGACCCATAAAATATTGTCCTTGGAAGAGTTTATTACCCTTCTTAGATTTGCTCTAAGTTCAAACTACTCTCATCATGATTGAACTAAAGAGAATAGTTGTTACTCAAATTCTCAAATAGTTGTTACTCGAATTCTCAAATTGCATTGAGAATGTAACTACGTTTGCTCGAGTTTCTACTTTAGGTGAACATTATTTTGTAGAGGAAAAAGACATCAAGTTTTACCAAAATAACTAAGTTAACCAATCCTCAAATAAGGTATAGTGGTATACCCTCATTACACGGTCAATATGATAGCGTTACGTTAACTTTGATTATGTTTAACTCGTTTTTCCTTGCTGATATGGCGTTTGTGTTACACCTACAATACAGTTTACTTGGAGTTCTAAGATAGAAATTACTGAAAGATTACCTTAATTAAATTCGAAATTTTGAAACTTTGATGGCAGTAAGTTGGTTATATAGTAACTTAAATGGATTTGTTACAGTTACATGAATTTGTTAATATTCAAACAACTGTTTTAACTATGAAAAAATTGAGATAAAGTCATACAGTATAACTCAATAAGTTATTATCGTAGAGGACCAATCACAAACTAAGGTAAACATCTGTTAAAATACTACTACAGCACAGCAGTAAATATATTTAGACCGGGCGCATTGACATTTAGGCCAAAGATGAAATAACCAGTGCTTTTTTAAACTGGAACAAGTTATTCCTTCGTAGCCAATACTTGTCTGAATATTTACCATTTGTCTCAAAGTCAACTACACGTAATGATCAAAGTTGGTAAGCCGTGTTTAATTTGTTGTTTGGTTACCTACTATCTTAACTACTCGTATATTAATAATATTCATAAAATATCATCTTGATTCGTTAATTTGTATCATTTAATATATCAATCTCGTACAGTCATAATTTTAGTGGGAAATGATATTTACAGGGAGGTTTTCTATCAATACACAGAAATTTTATGTAAAGTTATGAGTCTACCCTCGACATAATTCTACCCCAGCTCTTCTTTACGAATTTCACGGCGTAACAACATGTGTAACAACCAATTAAAAGTTATTAGATATCACTTTGAATTCAGAAATTTCTAAACTGGTCGATCTCGTTATCAATGAGTTATATTCAAATAAATTCCAGCGAACTCATACGGAATTCTTATATTTCTCTGTTAATCATTAAAATACTAGGTCGGATACATCTTTAATGAATTATTTCATGTAGATGATGACAAACACGGTGCCATTCTACATTTCAGCCCTTGTTAGTTATATTAAGCTAAACGAACAATGTAAGGGTTCATGAACTTGGCTTGGATGTAATGTCTTTTCGTATTGTGGTTACTGAGAGTGTAAGAATATTTAAAGCCATGTGATATGAGCATATGAACATCTATACTACTTATAATAGTAAAATGGTCAAAAGTGAAATGTTGAGTTTTCAACAATGGTCAAATGAGAGAGAAAGTAAAATGTAATTAATACTTAAAACACCCCAATACTTAAAAGTACAATTATTTATTCATATTGTACAACCAAATTAAATCATATCTACCAAATTAAATAGAACTAATTCAAACACAAATCGGGTTGACCCAGGACGCTTCAAACCCGGCGGGTTGACCCAGTTTGATTTGACCCGTTTCCGACCCAACCTAGCAAGTTGACCCGGTTTAAATCGACCCATTTTTCGACCACCAACCGGGTCGAACCGGGTTTCAAAACATTATCCATTACTTATAAGTATAATGATTTATTCACATTGTACAACCAATTAAAAACATATCTATCAAATTAAATACAATCAATTAAAACACAAACCGGGTTGACCCGGGACGCTTCAAACCCGTTTTTCAACCGGAACAGTTCAACTAATTGAACCACCCGGGTCGAACCGGGTTTCAAAACATTATGTTTAATTCCCAAATCTTCAAACTTTTATTATTTTTCGTTTATAACCTATAAACATTTTTTATCAATAAACTATCTGTCGCTATAAAATTCCGTTGCTATGCACGGGTACTCGTCTAGTCTAACTTATAAGTCATGAAGTGTTCGATTGACAACTAGCTGTATATATATGATGTGTTCGGTTAACGGTGCCGGAAACTGACGTGCCAACGGTGGAATGTCAACAGAAGGTGAATTGAAACTTGGCAAAAATTTCAAGGAGTTTAATGGAGTTGGACATTTGGTTATCTTGTCATTTTTTTTAAGCTAGCATAGTTTTATATACTTTTGTTTAGTTGTCATTTTCTTAAGTTAGCATGGTACTATATTTTATTTAGTCGTCATTTTCGTAACAAAGACCACTGTTTACGTAACATCGTAAAGTAACATCACATATATGTTACTTTTTACATAGATTTTCAAGGTAAAAATGTGGGAACCTTTCTTACATTTGTTACTTGCTCAAATCCATAGCTAATTTCAATCAATGTAGGTTCAGACCCTTTCAAACCACTAAAACAAATACCAATAGGCACACCTTTGTTATCATAACCAGCAGGAACACTAATTGCTGGAAAACCACCAATAGCCAACACTGGAGAAATTTTAGCACCAGGAGTTACAACCGCATCGAGGCGATTCTCCAACATCATCTTCTCATATCCATCTCTTGTGAGCCGAGCCATGTTCGTGAAGGCTGCCTTTTCTAAGTCCCCGATCCCATTTGTGGCTTGGGATGCTAGAAATATTTCTTGCCCGAAATTTTTAATGTTTTCAATATCTCCAAACTTTTGAGTGAATGATATGATATCGGATAATGAGCGAACGGGTGACTTAATAAGTGATTTTAGGTAAGTGTTTATCGCGATCTTGAATTCGGCTATTGAAGCTACGGCTTCACCACTTGCGGTGACGTTTAATATGGTGTCAAGATTGGGAATCTCCAAATTATCGATCAAAATCGCGCCTTCATGCCTAAAATATTAATTTAGGGAGCAATGTAAAAAAGTAGTTGTATTAATAATGATGATAATTTGTTACTAAAGAGTGTTGCTGGTGATGCATGTTACCTTAATGTTTGCAATTGCTTTTCGAAAACATGACCTAGGTTTGATCCGTTAGAGAACACGAAAAATGGGTTTCTTGCGACACCAATTCTCTTTCCCTTGAGGCCGTCGAGTTTTAGAAATTGAGTGTAACCCCCATAAGGGATATATCGTGACGCCTTTTTAGTTGCCTCGGCATCATTGTAATCAAATCCAACAATCGCCTCAAGCACATAAACTGCATCTGATACGGTCCTGCATATAGGCCTGACCCAAAAAAGGACCAAATTCAATCTTAAAATATAAACATTACCAAACGAATGTGAAAAAAGGAGCTAATCAAATGTTGTGTACATTTGGCCCAAAACGCCAATATACATAACGGTCAACTTCAATTTATTTTGAACAATTAGCATGTACTAATGTATAGCTCATTACCCGACGGTATCCAGTGAAGGAGAAATCGGAATGACCCCAGCTCGGCTAGTGAGACCGACAGTAGGTTTGATGCCAACTACTGAATTAAAGCTAGCCGGGCATAAGATAGACCCATCTGTCTCAGTCCCTATTGACACTGCCACCATGTTTGCTGTCACTGATATTGCCGGTCCACTACTCGAGCCACACGGAGTTGCTGATAATACATAAGGATTCTACACATGATCATAAAACTTTGCTTAATTCGTATGTAATATTTACTCTTTAAGGTATTATGAAAGTGTCTTAAGCTTATACTAATATGCATTGCTTGGTTGCAATGTAATTTAGTACCCCCCCCCCCCCCCCCTCCCCCGATGCATATACATTTCTTATATGCATCCCGTAGTTGTGTTGTAATGTGCAACGTCGAAATGAAGTGTTAGTGTACACGTCGAAATGAAGTGTTAGTGTACTACTGACACTACATTTCTAAAAACTAACCTTTCCTTGACCGCCTCGTGGACTAAAACCACTAGGAGCATTTAGTGACCGAAAATTAGACCATTCGCTCAAGGTAGCTTTCCCTAATATAATAGCTCCGGCTTTTCGTAACCTCAAAACAATTCCCGCATCACGGGGCACAATAGACCCCAGCAATGCAAACGACCCACCTGTCGTGTTAAGTTTGTCTTTTGTCCCTATAGTGTCCTTAAGAAGGACAGGAATGCCATGCAAGCCGACCAATGACCGAGGCACTTTAGCGGCCCGCTCATGGTCGGCTCTATCGGCTTGGTATAGTGCATCAGGGTTCACTTCAAGAACCCCTTTTAGGACCGGATTGAGTTTCTTTATCTCACCAAGATAGAACTCCACTAGTTGCCTAGAGCTAACTCGGTTCTGGCTAAATGCGAGCCTGAGCTCGCTAATTGTGGCTTCTTTGTGACAGTGACAATTCGATAATGAGAGCAATGCTAGAAGAACAAGGAAAAGTGCGACCATTGCTTATTCGACTCGTTATTGGCTCGATAAACTAGTTTGTCAACAACTTGTTCAAATTTATGACTTTATAAAGCTGAAATGACAACATTTATCCATAAATTCAAACAACTAAATGTTAAGAACAAAAAGTTTAAATAACTTTGCAGGCTTAGTTCTAGTTCAATTGCCGGCTTGATAGTTTGAAAATGGGTTTTGTCCGTACAATAGCTGTCTACTTTCTCAAATGTACCGATATGGTACGTGTACTATTTTTATTACCTGTATAGGAGGTGTACTTTCTCAAATGTACCGATATGGCCACTTTTTGACCGGCTACCGGGTGAACCGGCTAAAATGTTCCCAACATGTGACGTGGAGCACTTTTTGACCGGCTACTGGACATGCCACGTCAGCCATAACGTTACAAACAGGTCAAGTTTTGAAAAAGTGGCCATATTAACACGAAATTGAAAGTACACCTCCTATACAGGTAATAAAAATAGTATACGTACCATATCGGTACATTTGAGAAAGTAGACAGCTATTGTACGGACAAAACCCGTTTGAAAATTGAAAATGTCTTCTAATGCATTGTATCTTGCAAAGCTAAAAAGCCTAAAATTGTTCTACCATGCTTTACACAATTGTAGTGTTGTACTATGCCACCAGATAACATATTTTGTCACTGCCGACGCATCATTTACGACATGTAAACAAATAAAAAAGGGATTATAGAATACTAGGAACTGATCATATAGACTCGGTTGTCGATATTGTTGTAATTTTAGAATCGATATTGTTTTAATTTGTTTATATCTAATCTGCGTATTTGACTTAAGAAAAACATTAATCATAGTTAAAATTTCATGATCTTTCACATAAATAATCATAAACTTAAGAATACAAAATATTCGTACACTAGTCGACATGATATGTCCCTTTAACTTTCAAAGTGAAATATATATATTTGCTCAAACATAAGAACATAATATTAGATACTGTAATTATTAACGGTGTCACTTGCACGTTGTGAACTTGCACGTAAGGTTTCCAGTTTTTCCAGAATTTGCCCTCAAGAACCGAAGGCCGGTCATGAGAACTTGTCGAGTTGATCCTCCAAGCAATGCATAGTTTAGGTGTGTGACAACATCGAGTGGGTGATATGGGAATTGGATACTGTTGTAGGAATTGAGAAGCGCGGTTGTACCTTCCCTTAGAAGTGTTTTATAAGGATCCCCTCGGCCCAACAGGCTTCCTCGTAGCGTAATATCATTCCCATACTTTCGTGCTGCTAGCGGTCCAAAAACAAACGCCACTTTTAGGTCGGGTGATAGTACCCTCCAATAACACTTGTGCTCTGGCATCATCCACATGCTACAAAGTATATATGATCAAAAAACGTTAGTTATAATTCTGAGTTACTGACTTTTTAATCTATGTTTTTTAACTTATCATTGCATATTACTCGTAATAAAAATCCCTTCCATAAGAAGAACGTAAAACAGAACCACTAATCTGTTATGGACCTTGTATAACAATTTCTAAATGAACTTTTTTTTTAACGGCAAGTTAGTACAATACTATATATAGTTAGTGATTCGATTTCACAGTACTTACCCAGAAGGTAGTCCCTGCCAGCCTCGAATCGATGCATCTATGGGGCAGAACCATCACAGATCTCACCCAAGAGGAAAACCGTCCACGGAGAGACTTGAACCTGAGACCTCTCGCATGTGGTAACACCTCTGACCAACTCTGCTAGGCAGAAGTTGGCAATTTCTAAATTAATTACTTATTCTCTATGTTAACAATTCTTATATGAGTAAAATATAATTCATTATATAGCTCGATAGACGGTATCATTGCACTTACCTATATGGGCAAGCCGAAGCTTCCAAGAATGGTATCGACGGCATTGGTGGCAAATGCGGCGATGGTGGTAGTTGAGGTGGATGAGGAACAGGTGTCCCCTTGGAGGATGGAGGTGGCAATCTTGGTGTCACCGGTGCAGGCGTAGGCGTAGGCCTGGGCGTGGGTTTGGGTGTTGGTGTCGGTGTTGGCGTGGGTTTTGGCAAAGCTGGGGAGGTTGATCGTGGACATCTAGAGATTGGTTGGGCAGGTTGGGAAATTAAATGATCAACTGTATAAATCTCAGTATCAAATATTTGAAACACAAGATTTAGACCACGGGCTGGACCCGCAACTGCACGACACCCCTGCCCATCACCAGTAACGTGTGCCTTGCACCCGCTCATGTCGGGTGCACCTTTGAACCGCATCATGTAAGTTCCTAAGAAGTTTGTGGTTTCCTCACTTATTACTGTGAGCTGTCCGCCTAGCCCCGGGCAAGCCATTGATACTTTTACTCCTTTAAGCACCAATATTACATACAAACATATAGAAGTAGAAATACAATAGTTAGATATTTAGATCAATAAAATGACAATCAATAGAGAACATATGTAGTACGGAGTACTTTGTAACTATCTTATCAAGGTTTGCAACTATCTTATTCATGTTCTAGATACCCTTTTTTAATTAATGTAAACTACTGTATATGTATATTTTTTTATTTTATTTTTTGTTATAGTTACATTGTTCACAATATCTCCAAACTTGCTCACTCTAATAACCATACAAACATTTTTGAAAACTTTTATAAGAATGTCGGTCTCACATTGTACCGAAAAATATAGGGAGACGATAAAAATTAGCTTAACCAACTTGTTCAAAAAATGTGAGGCAGGCAACATTTATAGCAATATATATTTTCTTTTATCAATACGTACATTACAGTTACATGGAAAAAGTCATACAAATTTGGTTACTCGTGAGATAGTTATGTCCTGAACCAAGAGGTTTCGGATTATCTTATTTAATTAAGTTACTAGTATCATTCTCCAACAAATGTGTATGATTATAAAATGTGGTTCTTGGTTTGCATTTCTTTTAACTAGACAGACTGAACATAAAATAAGTTAAAGCATACAAAAGATGAAAAATTTACTGACCACTTAAAGGGTAATCAAAGAGTGAAATCTGGCCATCTTTGCATTGGTCACAAAAGACTACACCACTGACCATAGCATCTCCATTAGCTCCACTAATAACTACACCCAATATGACAATAGCTGTAACCAGACTCATAGTTGTGACCCAACCCATGAAGCCACTTCACAAAAGCTCTGAAATGATATACTTTGTGTGTGTTCTTTTTTTATGTGTTGTAAATGTGAAGATGAGTGGTAGAAGAAAGAAGTTAATAAATGAACAATTGCTAGTAATGTAAAGAAAGTTTCTCAACTGTCCAATAATAAATGAAATCTTGAAAAAATAATGTAAATGTTTGACCCGTTTCACATGGTCGGATCCATAATGTATAGGTTTTCTTGCATTTAGTACATGAAGGTAAGATACTATGAAAAAATGAGATCTTGGAAATCAGACATGGTTAAACCATTATGCCGTACCAAAAGTTGGCCATTCAATTCACTTTTTTCAAAATAGTGATATAAATTTAGATAACGCGTTGGATTTTTATTTTTATTTTTTTTTAAAAGCTAAAAGAGAAATGAATTCAAGCAAATGGGTTGGAATAACACTCATGATCTTTTAATATGCAAGTTATGTATATAATAATATGCAAAAATATAAAGAACTCTATCAAACTCATGCCCAACTACGAACAAGTTAGCTTGATTGTCAGACGTGATGGTATCCTCATATGAAATTTCATGTTTGAAACCTACTAAGTAAACATCTTGTGGCTCGTCAGGGAATAAAGGAGCAAATTCATAAACGGTTAGTGGATACCCCGGTTAAAACACATTCAACTGAGTTAGTCTGAGTCGATCACATCCTCCTCGGGTAACCTGAACAACAAAACATCATCCCTTTACTGTTTTCTATAAACTCATACCCTTAAACCCAAATCTTGAAACCAAACACACCTCAAATCTTAATTACGCATATTAAGAACAAAAACTTAGTAAAAACTGATATTTTTTTCAACACAAATGGTCAAATTTCTGAATATTGAGTAATACTCTTTTAGATTTGCCATTCTTGTTGGAAGGAACATATTGGAATATTCTTTTATCGCTAGTAGTATTTGTCAAATCAGGACTATTCCGTAACTATTACTATTACTATATACAAAAATATAAGAAAATATAGTATTGAACTATTGATGGTTCAACTTTAATAAAATTTTATACTAAAAAATAAATAACTTGTTGCTTGATAGAAAGAAAAGCAGTCTAAGGCAATCTCTAATGTATACACTATATGTATTTTTTGCGTACATAAAAATCACTCCAATGTTAGCACTATATCTTTGCACTATTTTAGTGCAATAAATAGTAACCACTAAAATGCACTAAATAATACTCTCTCCGTTCCTAAATAAATGTTCAATTTGACTTTTCAGAGTCAAATTGGTTCAACTTTGATTTTAAATATTTTTTGTGTGTTACATAATACATGATAAAAAATTATATCATTGAAAAATATAGTGCTATACTATTTATTTTTGGACGGAGGTAGTAAATATAGTGCTATTGATCAGTGGTAAACCGTCAGATTATTATTGACCAAGGTCAATAAGTCAAAAACAGCTTAGACTAATGCTCCTCGGAGTACAATGTATCATCGGGTCGTATTTCCCAACGAGGCGTGAAATCTGTAATAAAACGAAATTTGGGATCGGGTGATTATGAATGGGCAAAGGTGAGTTTGATTTATACTACTGATTTACACAATTTAAACAATTAAACAATAAACTTTAAACAGTTACATGAATTAAAAACGTATACAAAAAAAAACTTACGTCTACGTACAGGGAAAAAGGTGAGTTTTAATGCAAATTAAACTACAGGGGGTAAAATTGAAAATTCTACAAACTTAAACTTTAAAAGAAAATTTAATTTAAAAAGAAAATTATTTTTTAAATTATTTTATTATTTAATATTAATTATTTAAATAAAAACTATTTATCTATTTAATTAAAACTAATTTAAATTAAACTAAAAATAATAAAAACTACAAATTAAACTAAAAACTTGCAAAACTATTTTATAAATTTTAAAATGAACTTGAAGAAAGTATAAAAAATTAAAATAAATATTTTTGTCTTTTTATGGTTTTTCTTTTAATTAATTACAAATTATTTTTATTAAACTATATAAACTATTTTAAATTACTAATAATACTAAATTAACTTATAAAATTATGGAAAAATTTATAAAACTAATTAACCATCACAGGAATCCTAAAAAATTATAAACTTATTCTAAAAATTATATTTAGGCTAATTTACTAATTAATTACTTGTTTATTAATTAAAATCTAATTAAATAAATTAATTAAGGAAAATAGGAAATGAACAGTAACAATTAGGAAATTATTTTCTAAAAACTCCTAATGGTTTATAAGACTTAAAAAAAATATAAAAAGGTACTACTATTAAATAAAAATTATTAAAACTATTTAATTAACTAATATTACCTAATTACTAATTAAATTAGTATTAATTAAAATAAATATTATGTGAACAGTAAAAAATATAAAAAAATTACAAAAGGTATATTTAGTGATGAAAAGCCTAGGAAAATTAAACTTGGACCAACAGCTTATTCAAATAAGCAGTTATAAGCCAAACGGCTTATTTAAGCTTATTAAGCCAAAACACCCTTAAGTATATTTTTTATGTAAACTCAAACGGAACTGGTCCCCCAGAGCTACTGGAAGGGGTGTGTGTTATATGCATGTTATACTAGCTAAGAGGTCACAGGTTCGAATCCCACACACACCCATTTTTTTCAAACTTTTTTTTTTTTTTTTTTTGATTTTCTTTTTGCAAAACTGCTTAACAAGAAAAAATAAGCAACTTTAAAAAACACAACTTTTTTATATTACACAAATAAGCTCTGTAAGAGCTTATTAGCTCAACAGATGGCTTATTAAGCCAAAAATGGATTTTTAATAAGCTAAAAGCTGCAAATAAGCTACAAACTACTGAGTTATACCTAAAGTAACCTAAATCAACTAAATAAGCTACAAGAATAAGCTAGGAAAGGTAAATAAGCTATCTTGAACCTTGTTACAACTAACCAGGCCAAAAGTATGAACTTGTAGCCCTCTGTGGGGTCCACAAATAAGCACGAGGGTCTAATTTGAAACTTGACCTGCCAAGGGTAGCTGGCAAGGTACAAAATATGCCAATAAGCTCTGCTTATTGCTTATTAATAAGCTTTGAGAGAGCCTTGGTAATTTAGCACAAAACCTGAGTGCTCAGTTTTTAGCTTCTGAGACAGGTTACAAGGGAGATCAAATAAGCTAGGTTCTAATAAGCTGAAACCAAAACTAAACCTAAGTCTGAGTAAATGAGGTGATAAGCTACAAAATAAGCTAAGAGACAAGTTGTGGGGTCCACTAAGTCAGACTCAGTGAGCTTGTAAAGGTTGGTGTATCAGCTGAGTACTCAGTATAATGAAGCAAATGGGACAAGCTAAAAGCTTGATGCAGCCCTAGTAAATAAGCTTGAAAAAGACATTTAAGACCTAAACTTTAGAGATGGGTTGCTGGGCTTTTCAAAAAGCCAAAAATCATGCACTGGGGTTCACTAATAAGCTCTATGGAAGCTTATGAAAATGGGACCAAACCTGTGGTGCAGGGGAACTTTTTGTTCAAAGGGTCAATTTCAAGATTGCTTATTTATAAGCAGATGAGATCCAAACTCAGATTTTGTTTTTGAAATAAGTTCATAAGCTTCAAAATAACCCAAAACAACAAAAATTTTGGATTTCCAATCCCTAATAAATCCTACAGGTTATAAAGAAAAGTTCGCTATTAATCTGCATATGCAGTTTTGACTTTTTATTATAAACTCTAGTTTGACTATATTGAACTCTAATCTTAAATTTACTGACTTATTATGTTGTAATAAGTTATAATTAAACTATATTAAGCTATGTTATCAACTTTTAAGTTAATATGATGAATATGGAGTATTATACTTTGACAGATTACAAATTAAGTAAGATTACAATCTATTTTGACTTTTAAACTAATAAGACCTATATATTATGACTGAAAAGAGTTCTAATGACCTAAACTAACATGAAACAACAAACCTTAGTACCAATAACCTGCAAATACTCAGAGTAGCAGCTTGATCCAAACAACCCTTTAAGAGAGTTATTATATGATTAGTGTTGCATAACAATGAATTAGAACAAGAAACTGAATCCTAACATTATATTGTGAAGTTATAAGATCAAATGAGCACACAAACACAGTTATGAACAACAAATACTTAAAAAATCACAATTATGCTTTATTAACTGTGAAGTTTTGATTTTAAGTTACAACAAATTTTAATGAACAAGCTTACTATATTAAGTTATATTATGACTAAGTATCATTAATTAAGCAATAAAAACTCAAAATTAAGCAGTAACAAGTAAGATGCAATAAAATGGAAAATAAGAAGGATTGCTTACAATTTTGCATTCCAGCTAATAACCAAGAACAAGGACTCAAATTCTTTCCTATAAGCCTTCCACAAGGCTTCTAATACCAAAGGCCATCCAAAATGAACCCTGCTCCTTCTTGATGATTCAAACCTGCAAATTTTTAATTTAAAAGCTATTTTTCTTGATTTTTTTATTTTTTTTCTTTTTCAAATTATACTGATACTTAAGGATTCTAATAACTTTAATAAGCTATATTATAAACTTATATGAGCTTAAAGATTGAAAACAACAACAGATAATAACTATAAAGCTTAAAGAGATTTTTGAATTTAAAACAAGGATTCATAAACTGAAATTGAACATAAGCTTATATTAAAACTTGAATAAAGGTTTCTTACAATGTTACAACAGTATTGAAATGCTTAAGAACTTAAATTTAAACTGAGAGACTAGGTTTACAACTAATACGATTTGAAATGGAAACTAACTACAAAATTACATATCCTACTCTTCATCTTCTTCCTTTATTTATAAGCTTCAATGTTCCAGGTGTCTTCTCAGGGAAATCCCACCATTCTTCAATCATGACACGTTTCTAATTGAAGCACACCTGTTCAAAAGATATTTTGGCACCAAAAACCACCAAGGTTGCTTGTAGCCGTTTTCCAAGCATTAAATGCTTCTGATGTGACAATGGAGGGTTAAGGGAACCAATTGAGGTGTAATGGGTGATGGTGGGTTAGTAGTACATGTTGAGGTGATGCAGGGATGGTGGGAGTAGAACGTGTTCAATCCTGGAGCATTGCTAAGCTTTGGGTACTCTTGGAGAGGGTGACACGTATGGTTGAGGTGGAAAGTAAGGCACATGGAGGGGGTGGTATGGTGGATAGTGGTGAAGCAGGTGATGGAGGAGGTTGAAGAAGGGTGGGGGACGGGTCAAAGGAGGTCAACGCCTGGTTTTATTTAAAAGGGAAGTGGGCTTGTGGTGTTGGGCCTTGGATAAAAACTTGGATTGGACCAGGTTTTTTATTTATTGGATTGGTTTAGATTTTATTTTGGATCCGTTTGGTTTGTAAGGTTAAAAGCCCAAGGACCTTTATTGTAAATTCTGATTTTTCAAGGACCAAACTTGTCATTTTTCCAAAATATTTTAAAAGGGTCTTTCTTGCCATGTGAAAATATTTTAAAGACCTTTTTTATATTTTTCCAAATTTAAAATTAACCAGGGACCAATTTTGCCAATTTTTCAAAGTATAGGGACCTTTTTGTAAATTTATTGAATTTATCATCTAGGGGTCAAACTAGGCAACTTGTGAATTACCAAGGACCCTTTGATGATAAAATTCCATTTTTAGACTCTGGGGGTATTTTCTATCAATATTGAAACTACAGGGATCTGTTTTGCCAATTTTGGTATTTTGAACTTCCAAGGGTAGAAATTGTTATTTCATGATTCCTGAGGATTGTTTTTGACTTTTCTTTACAGTTTTATTGGACTCCAACTTTAAATTTCATGTTTTATGTTAAAATGTCATTTAATTACCATGTCATTTACTTTTCTGTTTGATCAAGGTTGTTAATCTGGTTCTATATGACACTACTTAGCTCTCAGTAAGCTTTAGCAAGCCTTTAGAAGCAATTAAACAGTCTTTGATCTTTTAAATTAAAAAAATGCTAAAAAATAGATAAAATAGAAAAATAATCAAAAAAATCAAGTAAACTGGAAGTAGATGATGAAGCAGGGTAATTATGGAATGCTTGGGGTATTAGGAGCTTATTGGTAAGCAATAGGTGAACCCTTGTCCTTGGTTTTCTTGGTTCTCAACTTGGAATCATTTGTAAGCCTTTTCTTAATTTTTGCAATTTACTGTTCAATTGTCTTAACTACTGTAATCTTCATGTTTTTATGTTCATCAATCATTATTAAGTGTTTTTATAGTTTAATCTTTTATGATTATGTGTCAGTTTGTGGATTTGTCTTATACTTCAATTTTAACTGTTAAAATTGATTATGAGTAATCCAGGTTTATTGTTGTTATGGTTGTTTTTCTGTTTTATTGTTCTTACTACATGTCTTTATGATGTTTGGAATCATTTTTAAGGGGCTTAATCAGTAGTATACATTAAAAATCCAAATTTCAGTTTGTTTTAAGTGTGTTTGGTATTGCTGAATGTTTGATGCTAAACTGAGTCTAGGGTGTTAATTGTGATTGTTACATGGTACACTGAGTTCCTTGAGGTCAGACAAGCCATCAAGTCTATGGTATACTTATGAAAAAGTCAAAATCAACATCCTTGATCCTTATGTGGTGACTGAATGATATTCACAAGTCCAAATTCCATATATGTGTTTAGAAGTTGTGTATCTTTGCTAATTTCATGTGTTGGTTGCTTATTATTGCATTATTTGTCATTAGATTAAGGCCTTATTTCATTTAAGTCAAAGTTATGTGTCTTGTTAAAAGTCAATTTTTCCTATTGTCTGTTTTTGATTAAAATGTATAATTTTGTTATGTATTTAATATTAAGTTTCTGCTTAAATGCTCTTAAGGGTTCATAGTCTTGTTGCTTATCTTGCTTCTGTATTTTTGTCAATTTTTATTGTTAATGTTTATGTGCTTATTTGTTAGCTTCTTTTTACCCGTTTTTGCCCTGTATCACCATTAAGCTGTCAAAGTCACAAGCTTACAGAAGCTTGGTGACTTTGACCTAGCTTATGGATTTAGCTTATTTGTGAACCCCTACTAGCTTGTTGTTAATATTTGTGCTTATTTTCCACTTATCTGCTTATTTGTGCACTTTTTCACCCACCCCTTTTGGTCACAAACAGCTCACTTCACTGCAATCGTGAGGGATATGGAATTGTTGGTTTTGGGTTGGCTTTTGGATTTTCAACAGGACCTTTGGTAGTTTCAAACACAACTCTTTTAGGGGGAGTCGGGACCGGGATAACTAAAGGTGGGACGTCGTCGGTACTTCCTTTATGAATAGGAGGTATCGTGTCCGTTGTAACCTCAGCTTCTTTTTCCAGTACCTCAGGAGAAGAGAAAGAGGTAGATGGAGTTTTAGGTCCTTTGTATGAAGCTCCACTCCTTGTGGTGATCGCCTTTACATTGCCCCTCGGATTAGCGATCGTGTTGCTAGGTAAAGTACCTGAGCCCGAGGGTCGATCATTTAAAGATTTCTTTATGTCAGAAATCTGGCTGATCAACAACCTGTTGGTTTCTTCCTGTGCTTTCATGAATTGTTTTAACAATTCATCAGAAGAGGTAGGGTTTGGAACAACAGCTGGTGTTTGACCTAATCAGGGACAATTCCAAAATCAAGGGTTTCATCAGGACAATTCCAAAATCAAGGGTTTCATCAGAACACTCGAGGGCAAACCCCTCCCGTTCAAACACCAGCTGTTGTTCCAAACCCTACCTCTTCTGATGAATTGTTAAAACAATTCATGAAAGCACAGGAAGAAACCAACAGGTTGTTGATCAGCCAGATTTCTGACATAAAGAAATCTTTAAATGATCGACCCTCGGGCTCAGGTACTTTACCTAGCAACACGATCGCTAATCCGAGGGGCGATGTAAAGGCGATCACCACAAGGAGTGGAGTTTCATACAAAGGACCTAAAACTCCATCTACCTCTTTCTCTTCTCCTGAGGTACTGGAAAAAGAAGCTGAGGTTACAACGGACACGATACCTCCTATTCATAAAGGAAGTACCGACGACGTCCCACCTTTAGTTATCCCGGTCCTGACTCCCCCTAAAAGAGTTGTGTTTGAAACTACCGAAGGTCCTGTTGAAAATCCAAAAGCCAACCCAAAACCAACAATTCCATATCCCTCACGATTGCAGTGAAGTGAGCTGTTTGTGACCAAAAGGGGTGGGTGAAAAAGTGCACAAATAAGCAGATAAGTGGAAAATAAGCACAAATATTAACAACAAGCTAGTAGGGGTTCAAAAATAAGCTAAATCCATAAGCTAGGTCAAAGTCACCAAGCTTCTGTAAGCTTGTGACTTTGACAGCTTAATGGTGATACAGGGCAAAAACGGGTAAAAAGAAGCTAACAAATAAGCACATAAACATTAACAATAAAATTGACAAAAATACAGAAGCAAGATAAGCAACAAGACTATGAACCCTTAAGAGCATTTAAGCAGAAACTTAATATTAAATACATAACAAAATTATACATTTTAATCAAAAACAGACAATAGGAAAAATTGACTTTTAACAAGACACATAACTTTGACTTAAATGAAATAAGGCCTTAATCTAATGACAGATAATGCAATAATAAGCAACTAACACATGAAATTAGCAAAGATACACAACTTCTAAACACATATATGGAATTTGGACTTGTGAATATCATTCAGTCACCACATAAAGATCAAGGATGTTGATTTTCACTTTTTCATAAGTATACCATAGACTTGATGGCTTGTCTGACCTCAAGGAACTCAGTGTACCATGTAACAATCACAATTAACACCCTAGACTCAGTTTAGCATCAAACATTCAGCAATACCAAACACACTTAAAACAAACTAAAATTTGGATTTTTAATGTATACTACTGATTAAGCCCCTTAAAAATGATTCCAAACATCATAAAGACATGTAGTAAGAACAATAAAATAGAAAAACAACAATAAACCTGGATTACTCATAATCAATTTTAACAGTTAAAATTGAAGTATAAGACAAATCCACAAACTGACACATAATCATAAAAGATTAAACTATAAAAACACTTAATAATGACTGATGAACATAAAAACATGAAGATTACAATAGTTAAGACACTTGAACAGTAAATTGCAAAAATTAAGAAAAGGCTTACAAATGATTCCAAGCTGAGAACCAAGAAAACCAAGGACAAGGGTTCACTTATTGCTTACCAATAAGCTCCTAATACCCCAAGCATTCCATAATTACCCTGCTTCATCATCTTCTTCCAGTTTACTTGATTTTTTGATTATTTTTCTATTTTATCTATTTTTTAGCATTTTTTTAATTTAAAAGATCAAAGACTGTTTAATTGCTTCTAAAGGCTTGCTAAAGCTTACTGAGAGCTAAGTAGTGTCATATAGAACCAGATTAACAACCTTGATCAAACAGAAAAGTAAATGACATGGTAATTAAATGACATTTTAACATAAAACATGAAATTTAAAGTTGGAGTCCAATAAAACTGTAAATATTGATATATTAAACTTATTTAAGGTCGAATACATCAATTAAAGCTGTAAATGACATTTTAATTAAAGAAAGCATTAAAATCTATTCTACGTGACAATGGCCTAATGCCAAGGTAGTCTTCTTCCTTGGCCTCTTCTGCCTTTTATAGACCCAATTAGTTCCATATGTCATCAGGGTAAAATCCCACTAGTCCAATTGAGTTCCACGTGTCCATTACCCTTACACCTGTTCAAAGCTATTTTGGCGCCAAATTTTGTTTTTGCAATTGGGAGGATGTGAGGGTGTCTATTGGTGGAATTGGAGGTTGAAGGGACAATTGGGTGAGATAGTGGGCAAGGGAGGTGATGTTTGAGTGTTGCATGGATATTTACAGGGTAGGGTGAGGTAGCAGGTTGTAGGTGTGATAAGTGGCACCTCCTAGGGTAAACCTAGGAGGTGGGTTTGGTTTAGGAGGTGACAGGGGGGTATAAAGGTGGAAAGGTGAGGCAAGTGGAGGTGTGGAGGAGGAGTAGCAGGGAAGGTGGAGGTGGCATGGAGGTTGAAGACGGGTCAAAGAAGGTCAACGCCCAGGTTTTTATTTAAAGGTTTGAGTGGGCTTTTGTATTTTGGGCCAGGGAAGGGTTGGGCTATTGTTTTATTATTTAGATTAAAGGATTTGGATTTTTGGGCTAAAATGGGATCCGGTTTGGTTTTGTAACTTTTAAGCCAAGGACTAAAGTTGTAAATTGATGAAACTTTAGGGGCTGATCATGCCATATTTCCAAAGTATCATAAGGGCCATTCCTGCCATATAACATTAGTACAAGGATAATAATTATAAATTTTAAATTTTAAAAACCTAAAAGGACCATTTATGTAATTTCACCAAAGTTGAGGGGTGAAATTGTAATTTCCCAAAAGTTATCAAATTGTTCCAAATTCTAAGTTTATGAATAGTACAAGGGTGTTATTTGATAAAATTCATTTTAAAACACCCAGGGACTAATTTTGCCAATTTTATAACTTGACGGGTAAAAGTTGTCATTTTGTGTAAACTTTTATCCAGGGATCATTTGTGAACATTTTTTACTTCCCAAGGACTAAAGTTGACTTTTCATTCCAAAATAAACTTCTAGGGACTAAAACTGTCATTTATGAAACTTGAGGGACCTGTTTTTCCATTTGTGCAATTTTGAATTTCAAGGGTAAAATTTGTCATTTCATGATTCCTGGGGGACTGTTGTTGACTTTTCTTCAAAATAATTTTCCCAGGGACCATTTCTGGCATTTCTTGAAAGTTCAGGGTCTGATTTTGCCAAGTGTGCAAACTTTGCACGTTTTCCTTTGTTTTCAGTCCTTTTGCACCTGAAACGTATAAAAACACAATTCAAAGATATTTATAGTATTATGTAGTATTTCTGTGTGTTTTTTAACTGTTTCCGTATATAAAATGGAACAGAAATGATGAGTTTTTAAGAACTCATCAATACCCCACACTAAAACATTGCTAGTCCCTAGCAATCTATAATCTAATAACAACTTAAAAATTTAATGGTTTTGTTTTCTCTTTACCAAAAGCCATTACTTCTGGAGTAGCCAAATGTTTCAGTTCAAGTAAGAACTATGGTACACTGATAACCATATGATTTTGAGCAAATCATCAGCTGTCAACGGATTTGATTTGTCTTTACCAAAAGCCGTTTGCTTCTGGACTAGCCAACTCTTAGATAAATTATAAATATTATCTTTGGTGAGCTGAATACCAATATGGAATTTCCAAAGCCTTTACCACAAGCCATAACCTTGCGGGCTAGTCAACTCTTCACTTTTTAGGATATGGTGAGTTGAATACCATACAATTTTGGGCAAATTGTAAGCCATAACGAATTTGAGATATCTTTACCAAGAGCCGTTTGCTCCTGGATTAGCCAATCCTTATGTGTGTTAGACATGGTGGATTGATTATCATATGTTGTGTTTAGTGCTCAGCACTTCCACATAGTGAAAAAATTTTAAAATTTTGGCTATTTTGGGGAAAAAGGGCATACAAGGGTATATAATTGATCAAATTCGCCAGAATTTCCCCCCCACACTTAGAAATGAATATTGTCCTCAATATTCAAAGTCCCGGCTATTATGCCGAATGCTTGAACGTAAAAAGATAATATTTAAAGCTAAGTAGGGTAACACAACAATTATTTTATTATTTACAATTTTTCATTTCATTTTCAAGATATGTACAACATGTGGGTATTCTACCCCACACTAAAGTGGTAGAAAGGGGAAAGAAGACAGAAATATGGGTGAAAACCAATATTGAGCTACTGTTTTTGATTACCGAGTCGCTAGCTTGACTCGACCCCGAATTAATTGGTTCTTGGGGAAATGATTGGATGAGAAATTGGAGTGGGGTCCACTCACAGAATTATGAATGATAAGGTAGGGAGAATCTTTTTGTGTTTTTGATATAATATAAACAGAAACGAAAAATGTTTTTTTTATTTATAAGTTTTATATATATATATATATATATATATATATATATATATATATATATATATATATATATATATATATATATATATATATATATATACAAGGAAAAGGAAAATCCTAACAACTGCCCCTCGAAAGGGAATCTGGGCTTGACAGAGCTCAGCAACTGTATTTAAACAGCCAACAACCAAATATTGTAACTGAGGGACTATCAAACTGGGCAAGTTGTGTGCAAAGGAAAAATGTTTTTGTATTTTATATTGTTTATGAAATGAAATATAATATAGTATATGTAATCACTACCTCCCAGGCTAGTGTCAGGTTTATCACGCTAGCTAACCACTTGTGAATGATTAACTGTAATAAATATGCCCTGACAGCCCCGGAGTTGAATGATAAAATATATATAATATACATACAAGGATAGATATTTCAACAAAATATAAAATACAAGTCATAGTAGGCAGCACACCTCCCCGGCAGCGGCGCCAAAAATTTGATCAGTGGTAAACCGTCAGATTATTATTGACCAAGGTCAATAAGTCAAAAACAGCTTAGACTAATGCTCCTCGGAGTACAATGTATCCTCGGGTCGTATTTCCCAACGAGGCGTGAAATCTGTAATAAAACAAAATTTGGGATCGGGTAATTATGAATGGGCAAAGGTGAGTTTGATTTATACTACTGATTTACACAATTTAAACAATTAAACAATAAACTTTAAACAGTTACGTGAATTAAAAACGTATACAAAAAAAAAAACTTACGTCTACGTACAGGGAAAAAGGTGAGTTTTAATGCAAATTAAACTACAGGGGGTAAAATTGAAAATTCTACAAACTTAAACTTTAAAAGAAAATTTAATTTAAAAAGAAAATTATTTTTTAAATTATTTTATTATTTAATATTAATTATTTAAATAAAAACTATTTATCTATTTAATTAAAACTATTTTAAATTAAACTAAAAATAATAAAAACTGCAAATTAAACTAAAAACTTGCAAAACTATTTTATAAATTTTAAAATGAACTTGAAGAAAGTATAAAAAATTAAAATAAATATTTTTGTCTTTTTATGGTTTTTCTTTTAATTAATTACTAATTATTTTTATTAAACTATATAAAATATTTTAAATTACTAATAATATTAAATTAACTTATAAAATTATGGAAAAATTTATAAAACTAATTAACCATCACAGGAATCCTAAAAATTATAAACTTATTCTAAAAATTATATTTAGGCTAATTTACTAATTAATTACTTGTTTATTAATTAAAATCTAATTAAATAAATTAATTAAGGAAAATAGGAAATGAACAGTAACAATTAGGAAATTATTTTCTAAAAACTCCTAATGGTTTATAAGACTTAAAAAAATATAAAAAGGTACTACTATTAAATAAAAATTATTAAAACTATTTAATTAACTAATATTACCTAATTACTAATTAAACTAGTATTAATCAAAATAAATATTATATGAACAGTAAAAATTATAAAAAAATTACAGAAGGTATATTTAGTGATGAAAAGCCTAGGAAAATTAAACTTGGACCAACAGCTTATTCAAATAAGCAGTTATAAGCCAAACGGCTTATTTAAGCTTATTAAGCCAAAACACCCTTAAGTATATTTTTTATGTAAACTCAAACGGAACTGGTTCCCCAGAGCTACTGGAAGGGGCGTGTGTTATATGCATGTTATACTAGCCAAGAGGTCACAGGTTCGAATCCCACACACACCCATTTTTTTCAAACTTTTTATTTTATTTTTTTTTCTTTTTGCAAAACTGCTTAACAAGAAAAAATAAGCAACTTTAAAAAACACAACTTTTTTATATTACACAAATAAGCTCTGTAAGAGCTTATTAGCTCAACAGATGGCTTATTAAGCCAAAAATGGATTTTTAATAAGCTAAAAGCTACAAATAAGCTACAACTGATCAAATAAGCTACAAACTACTGAGTTATACCTAAAGTAACCTAAATCAACTAAATAAGCTACAAGAATAAGCTAGGAAAGGTGAATAAGCTATCTTGAACCTTGTTACAACTAACCAGGCCAAAAGTATGAACTTGTAGCCCTCTGTGGGGTCCACAAATAAGCACAAGGGTCCAATTTGAAACTTGACCTGCCAAGGGTAGCTGGCAAGGTACAAAATAAGCCAATAAGCTCTGCTTATTGCTTATTAATAAGCTCTGAGTGAGCCTTGGTAATTTAGCACAAAACCTGAGTGCTCAGTTTTTAGCTTCTGAGACAGGTTACAAGGGAGATCAAATAAGCTAGGTTCTAATAAGCTGAAACCAAAACTAAACCTAAGTCTGAGTAAATGAGGTGATAAGCTACAAAATAAGCTAAGAGACAAGTTGTGGGGTCCACTGAGTCAGACTCGGTGAGCTTGTAAAGGTTGGTGTATCAGCTGAGTACTCAGTATAATGAAGCAAATGGGACAAGCTAAAAGCTTGATGCAGCCCTAGTAAATAAGCTTGAAAAAGACATTTAAGACCTGAACTTTAGAGATGGGTTGCTGGGCTTTTCAAAAAGCCAAAAATCATGCACTGGGATTCACTAATAAGCTCTATGGAAGCTTATGAAAATGGGACCAAACCTGTGGTGCAGGGGAACTTTTTGTTCAAAGGGTCAATTTCAAGATTGCTTATTTATAAACAGATGAGATCCAAACTCAGATTTTGTTTTTGAAATAAGTTCATAAGCTTCAAAATAACCCAAAACAACCAAAAATTTGGATTTCCAATCCCTAATGAATCCTACAGGTTATAAAGAAAAGTTTGCTATTAATCTGCATATGCAGTTTTGACTTTTTATTATAAACTCTAGTTTGACTATATTGAACTCTAATCTTAAATTTACTGACTTATTATGTTGTAATAAGTTATAATTAAACTATATTAAGCTATGTTATCAACTTTTAAGCTAATATGATGAATATGGAGTATTATACTTTGACAGATTACAAATTAAGTAAGATTACAATCTATTTTGACTTTTAAACTAATAAGACCTATATATTATGACTGAAAAGAGTTCTAATGACCTAAACTAACATGAAACAACAAACCTTAGTACCAATAACCTGCAAATACTCAGAGTAGCAGCTTGATCCAAACAACCCTTTAAGAGAGTTATTATATGATTAGTGTTGCATAACAATGAATTAGAACAAGAAACTGAATCCTAACATTATATTGTGAAGTTATAAGATCAAATGAGCACACAAACACAGTTATGAACAACAAATACTTAAAAAATCACAATTATGCTTTATTAACTGTGAAGTTTTGATTTTAAGTAACAACAAATTTTAATGAACAAGCTTACTATATTAAGTTATATTATGACTAAATATCATTAATTAAGCAATAAAAACTCAAAATTAAGCAGTAACAAGTAAGATGCAATAAAATGGAAAATAAGAAGGATTGCTTACAATTTTGCATTCCAGCTAATAACCAAGAACAAGGGCTCAAATTCTTTCCTATAAGCCTTCCACAAGGCTTCTAATACCAAAGGCCATCCAAAATGAACCCTGCTCCTTCTTGATGATTCAAACTTGCAAATTTTTAATTTAAAAGCTATTTTTCTTGATTTTTTTTATTTATTTTCTTTTTCAAATTATACTGATACTTAAGGATTCTAATAACTTTAATAAGCTATATTATAAACTTATATGAGCTTAAAGATTGAAAACAACAACAGATAATAACTATAAAGCTTAAAGAGATTTTTGAATTTAAAACAAGGATTCATAAACTGAAATTGAACATAAGATTATATTAAAACTTGAATAAAGGTTTCTTACAATGTTACAACAGTATTGAAATGCTTAAGAACTTAAATTTAAACTGAGAGACTAGGTTTACAACTAATACGATTTGAAATGGAAACTAACTACAAAATTACATATCCTACTCTTCATCTTCTTCCTCTATTTATAAGCTTCAATGTTCCAGGTGTCTTCTTAGGGAAATCCCACCATTCTTCAATCATGACACGTTTCTAATTGAAGCACACCTGTTCAAAAGATATTTTGGCACCAAAAACCACCAAGGTTGCTTGTAGCCGTTTTCCAAGCATTAAATGCTTCTGATGTGACAATGGAGGGTTAAGGGAACCAATTGAGGTGTAATGGGTGATGGTGGGTTAGTAGTACATGTTGAGGTGATGCAGGGATGGTGGGAGTAGAACGTGTTCAATCCTGGAGCAATGCTAAGCTTTGGGTACTCTTGGAGAGGGTGACACGTATGGTTGAGGTGGAAAGTAAGGCACATGGAGGGGGTGGTATGGTGGATAGTGGTGAAGCAGGTGATGGAGGAGGTTGAAGAAGGGTGGGGGACGGGTCAAAGGAGGTCAACGCCTGGTTTTATTTAAAAGGGAAGTGGGCTTGTGGTGTTGGGCCTTGGATAAAAACTTGGATTGGACCAGGTTTTTTATTTATTGGATTGGTTTAGATTTTATTTTGGATCCGTTTGGTTTGTAAGGTTAAAAGCCCAAGGACCTTTATTGTAAATTCTGATTTTTCAAGGACCAAACTTGTCATTTTTCCAAAATATTTTAAAAGGGTCTTTCTTGCCATGTGAAAATATTTTAAAGACCTTTTTTATATTTTTCCAAATTTAAAATTAACCAAGGACCAATTTTGCCAATTTTTCAAAGTATAGGGACCTTTTTGTAAATTTATTGAATTTATCATCTAGGGGTCAAACTAGGCAACTTGTGAATTACCAAGGACCCTTTGATGATAAAATTCCATTTTTAGACTCTGGGGTATTTTCTGTCAATATTGAAACTACAGGGATCTGTTTTGCCAATTTTGGTATTTTGAACTTCCAAGGGTAGAAATTGTTATTTCATGATTCCTGAGGATTGTTTTTTACTTTTCTTTAAAATAAATCATCCAGGGACCATTTCTGACATTTCTTGAAAGTTCAGGGACTGATTTTGACAATTTGGTAAACTTTGCCCGTTTTTCCCTGTTTTCAGTTCTTTTATGTCTGAAACATATAAAAACACCTTCTAAGGATATTTGTAGTATTTTGTGGTGTTTCTAAGTGTTTTTACATGTTTTTGTTGTTCAGATTTGACAGAAATGATGAGTTTTTATGAACTCATCAATCCCCTACACTTAACTATTGCTAGTCCCTAGCAATCTAGCATCCACTAAAAACCCATTTTTGAAAATTTAATGGATTTTGAAATCTCTTTACCAGATAGCCATTACTTCTGGAGTAGCCAGGTGTGAAAACTGTGGTACACCTGATAACCGTGTGATTTTGAGCAAACCACCAGCTGTCAACGGATTTGATTAGTCTTTACCAAAAGCCGTTTGCTTCTGGACTAGCCAACTCTTGATGGAATAGTCAACATCTTGGTGAGCTGATTACCAATTATGGTTTTTCACTGCCTTTACCACAAGCCATAATCTTGCGGGCTAGCCAACTCATTTGCTTTATGGGATATGGGAAGTTGAGGAACCATACAATTTTTGGCAAATTGCAAGCCATAAATGGATTTGAGTTATCTTTACCAAGAGCCGTTTGCTCCTGGATTAGCCAGTCCTTATGTGGATTAGACATGGTGGACTAATAACCATTTGTTGTGTTAATGCCAAGTACTTCATTAAGTGAAAATTTTGAAAATTTTTTAAAATTTTTGGCAAAAACGGGGGTACTAGATGTATAATGTGATTAAATTCGCTAGAATTTCCCCCCTACACTTAGAAATGAATATTGTCCTCAATATTCAAAGTCCCGGCTATTATGCCGACTCTTTGAACGTAAAAAGGCAATATTACAAGCTGAAATGTAGGAGCAACATTTATTTTATTTTTGTATTTTTCATTTTATTTTATGTACTTTATTTACAGTAGGGGCAACTCCCCTACACTTGGGTGGTAGAACAGAGAAAGAAGTCAGAAACATGGGTGAGAACCCATGTGGTGCTAATGTTTTTGTTTATCGAGTCACTAGCTTGACTCGACCCCGTATTAATTAGTCCGTGGGGAAAGTTTGGAGATCTGGAACAACCACTTGTGGTATGTCCCCTCCAAAGTAGTGTTTCAAACGATGTCCATTTACTTTAAAGTTGGGACCGTCGGGTTGTAATAACTCAACAGTTCCATATGGGTATACTTTTGCTACAGTAAATGGTCCAGACCAACGGGTTTTTAGCTTGCCCGAGAAAATTTTCAATCTTGAATTGAAAAGAAGAACTCTGTCACCAACGTTGAAAACGCGGTTCTTTATTTTAGAGTCATGTATCTTCTTAGTCTTTTCTTTATAGATTAAAGAATTCTCGTAAGCTTGATCACGTAGTTCATTTAGCTCATTTAGCTGAACCTTACGGTGATCACCCGCTGTCTGAATGTCAAAGTTTGCATGTTTCAAAGCCCAGTAGGCTTTGTGCTCTAATTCGATCGGAAGATGACATGTCTTTTCGTACACCAACTTGTATGGAGTACACCCAATGGGTGTTTTATAAGCTGTACGAAAAGCCCAGAGTGCGTCGTCCAATTTGTCCGACCAAGAGGCACGATTTTCACCAACCGTCCTCTCCAAAATTCTCTTAATGCCCCGATTTGAGACCTCCACCTGCCCACTAGTTTGGGGGTGATATGCAGTAGAAAGACGGTGAGTTACACCATATTTCAGCATCACTCTTGCAAATTGATCATTGCAAAAGTGTGTACCACGATCACTGATAATGGCACGAGGAGTCCCGAATCGAGCAAAGAGAGACTTCAAAAATTTCACAACAACTCGGGCATCATTAGTGGGTAAAGCTTTCGCCTCAACCCATTTAGATAAATAGTCTACAGCCACGAGTATATACTTGTTACCTCTTGAAGATGGGAATGGGCCCATGAAATCAATGCCCCAGATATCAAATATTTCACAGACTTGGATGATGTTTTGAGGCATTTCATCCTTCTTAGAAACATTCCCGTGATGTTGACAAGCATCACAAGTTTTGACAAGATCTTGGGCATCTTTATAGATGGTGGGCCAGTAAAATCCAGAATCAAACACCTTTTTGGCGGGGTAATTTGAGCTGTGATGTCCCCCAGTGGGTCCATTATGACAAGTTTTAAGGATTTCCATGGCTTCAGTACCATGGACACACCGTCGGATGACTTGATCCGCACATATCTTAAAGAGGTAGGGGTCGTCCCAGAAATAGTGTTTGACGTCTTTGAAGAATTTTTTCTTCTGTTGGGACAACATCCCTTTCACTACAAAATTACCCGCATGGTAATTTGCAAAATCGGCAAACCATGGGGTAGAGGTATCATCCCGGGTAGAGATTAGATTGAGAGTCTCCAGAGGAAAAGTTTCATTAATTTCTTTTCTTTCGAGAATATCCTGATGAGGATTCTCTAGCCGGGATAAGTGATCAGCAGCAAGGTTCTCTGCTCCTTTTTTGTCTCGTATGAGTATATCGAATTCTTGAAGGAGCAGGACCCAACGGAGCAGTCTTGGCTTTGCATCCTGTTTAGTGAACAGGTATTTCAAAGCCGAGTGGTCCGTGTACACCACACATTTGGTTAGGATTAAGTAAGACCTAAATTTCTCAAAGGCATATACCACAGTTAATAATTCTTTTTCTGTGGTGGTATAGTGTGCTTGAGCTTCACTCATGGTCTTACTTGCGTAGTGTATTGGCTGAAAATGTTTTGATTTGCGTTGCCCCAGAACTGCACCAATAGCGAAGTCGCTAGCATCACACATAAGTTCGAAGGGTAAGTCCCAGTCGGGGGCAACAAGGATCGGTGCCTCGGTAAGCCTTTTCTTTAAAGTAGAAAAAGCTTCGATGCACTCGGGGGAAAAGATGAAAGGAGCATCCTTTTCAAGAAGATGAGTCATGGGCCGGGCTATTTTGGAGAAATCCTGAATGAATCTCCGATAGAACCCGGCATGGCCAAGGAAACTCCTTATTCCTTTAACAGTGGTGGGATGAGGCAGTTTAGCTATAACATCAATTTTGGCCTTATCGACCTCAATCCTACTTTTTGAAATTTTATGGCCGAGGACAATGCCCTCCTTAACCATAAAATGGCTCTTCTCCCAGTTTAGACAAAGATTAGTGTCTTCACAACGTTGAAGCATCTTTTCTAAATGGGAGAGGCACGAGTCGAAAGAATTCCCGATGACTGAGAAGTCATCCATGAATACCTTCATGGTTTTCCCGATCATGTCATGGAAAATAGCCATCATGCACCTCTGGAAAGTGCCGGGAGCATTGCATAACCCAAAAGGCATGCGAAGATAGGCAAATGTTCCGTAAGGGCATGTGAAGGTAGTCTTATCTTGATCCTGTGGATCAATGGGAATCTGGAAGTAACCCGAGAAGCCGTCGAGGAAGCAATAATACTCATTCCCCGCTAGTCTCTCGAGCATCTGATCCATAAAGGGCAGAGGGAAATGGTCTTTGCGGGTGGCTTCGTTAAGCTTTCTGTAATCGATACATACTCACCACCCTGTAACCAAACGAGTTGGTATCAACTCGTTATCCTCATTTGATACAACCGTGATGCCACCCTTTTTTGGAACACAATGTATTGGGCTAACCCAAGGACTGTCTGATATAGGGTAAATTAATCCTGCATCGAGAAGTTTGATAACTTCTTCCTTGATAACTTCGTGGATTTTTGGATTTACCCTTCTTTGATGCTGTACGGTAGGTTTAAAGTCCTTTTCCATTAGGATTTTGTGTGTACAAAAATCCGGGTTAATACCCTTTATGTCTGAGAGCTTCCAAGCAATTGCTTGCTTGTGGGACTTTAAAACCTTAAGCAGCGCGGTTTTATCCTCATCCTTTAAGTCTTTGGCAATAATGACCGGTAACTTATCGTTACCTTCCAAGAATGCATATTCTAGATGAGGAGGCAGGTCCTTAAGTTCGACCTCGGGGAAATCATCAGTTTTCTCAACATTTTTTACTTCCGCGTTATGAAGTTGTGGAGGTAGAACAGGAATGGGAGAGGGATCTTTGTTCAATAACTTCTCAAGGAGAAGTATATCCCTTTCCGGGTCAATCTCTTGGTTATCAATCCCCTCGGGAACTGAATCACTTTTGAGAAAAGCCTCTAATTCCTCAAGGACGAAATCACTTCCCTCAAACGGAGTGAGGGAAGGATAAGAATTAGCTATTATGGGGTGAGAAGAGGGAGTGGGATTGCCACTCGGAGAACTATCAGCGAAACCAAGGATTTCCTGAGCATACTCCTCGGATGCAATGTCAATGACATCAATTCGGTTGACCGATTCAGCATCATAATTCGAGGAGTATCTCGAAGTTTGATCAAGGTTGAACATTATCGCTTCAGTGCCAACTCGTAACGTGATTTCCTCATCGAAAACATCGATTAATGCATGACCCGTCCTTAAGAATCCCCTCCCTAGTATGAGAGGAACTCTCGGATCCGCATCGAAATCAACAACGACAAAGTCTGCCAGAAAATGGAACTTTCCCACTCTTACAAACACGTCCTCGGCAATACCAAGGGGACATGAAATTGAACGGTCTGCAAGCTCGAGAGTCATACATGTGGGACTAAGTGCCTGAAGAGAGAGATTTTTCCAAACTGAGTAGGGCATTAAGTTGATGCTTGCTCCAAGATTGGCCAAGGCATAGCAGTCAACCATTCCTGGAAATACACAAGGTATTAGAAATTTTCCAGGATCTCCTAGCTTCGCGGGAAGCTGTTTCAACAGAACTGCAGAGCAGTTCTCGTTGAGTGGAGTTCGTGCCATCTCAAACAGTTTTTCTTTATTGTTCAACAGGTTTTTGATTGTCGATGCGAATTTGGGCATTAAAAGAAGAGCATCCGCGAAGCTAATATCAAAGTGTAGTTCTTGAAAAATTTGAAAGAATTTTTCCATCTGATGATTAGCTTTTTCACGGAGTTTCTGGTCTTGCAATCGTGAGGGATATGGAATTGTTGGTTTTGGGTTGGCTTTTGGATTTTCAACAGGACCTTCGGTAGTTTCAAACACAACTCTTTTAGGGGGAGTCAGGACCGGGATAACTAGAGATGGGACGTCGTCGGTACTTCCTTTATGAATAAGAGGTATCGTGTCCGTTGTAACCTCAGCTTCTTTTTCCAGTACCTCAGGAGAAGAGAAAGAGGTAGATGGAGTTTTAGGTCCTTTGTATGAAGCTCCACTCCTTGTGGTGATCGCCTTTACATCGCCCCTCGGATTAGCGATCGTGTTGCTAGGTAAAGTACCTGAGCCCGAGGGTCGATCATTTAAAGATTTCTTTATGTCAAAAATCTGGCTGATCAACAACCTGTTGGTTTCTTCCTGTGCTTTCATGAATTGTTTTAACAATTCATCAGAAGATGTAGGGTTTGGAACAACAGCTGGTGTTTGAACGGGAGGGGTTTGCCCTCGAGTGTTCTGATGAAACCCTTGATTTTGGAATTGTCCCTGATTAGGGTTTCCATGTAATAAAACGAAATTTGGGATCGGGTGATTATGAATGGGCAAAGGTGAGTTTGATTTATACTACTGATTTATACAATTTAAACAATTAAACAATAAACTTTAAACAGTTACGTGAAATAAAAACGTATACAAAAAAAAAACTTACGTCTACGTACAGGGAAAAATGTGAGTTTTAATGCAAATTAAACTACAGGGGGTAAAATTGAAAATTCTACAAACTTAAACTTTAAAAGAAAATTTAATTTAAAAAGAAAATTATTTTTTTAATTATTTTATTATTTAATATTAATTATTTAAATAAAAACTATTTATCTATTTAATTAAAACTATTTTAAATTAAACTAAAAATAATAAAAACTACAAATTAAACTAAAAACTTGCAAAACTATTTTATAAATTTTAAAATGAACTTGAAGAAAGTATAAAAAATTAAAATAAATATTTTTGTCTTTTTATGGTTTTTCTTTTAATTAATTACTAATTATTTTTATTAAACTATATCAACTATTTTAAATTACTAATAATACTAAATTAACTTATAAAATTATGGAAAAATTTATAAAACTAATTAACCATCACAGGAATCCTAAAAAATTATAAACTTATTCTAAAAATTATATTTAGGCAAATTTACTAATTAATTACTTGTTTATTAATTAAAATCTAATTAAATAAATTAATTAAGGAAAATAGGAAATGAACAGTAACAATTAGGAAATTATTTTCTAAAAACTCCTAATGGTTTATAAGACTTAAAAAAAATATAAAAAGGTACTACTATTAAATAAAAATTATTAAAACTATTTAATTAACTAATATTACCTAATTACTAATTAAACTAGTATTAATTAAAATAAATATTATGTTAACAGTAAAAATTTTAAAAAAATTACAGAAGGTATATTTAGTGATGAAAAGCCTAGGAAAATTAAAGTTGGACCAACAGCTTATTCAAATAAGCAGTTATAAGCCAAACGGCTTATTTAAGCTTATTAAGCCAAAACACCCTTAAGTATATTTTTTATGTAAACTCAAACGGAACTGGTGCCCCAGAGCTACTGGAAGGGGTGTGTGTTATATGCATGTTATACTAGCCAAGAGGTCACAGGTTTGAATCCCACACACACCCATTTTTTTCAAACTTTTTTTTTTTTTTTTTTTTTTTTTTTTTTTTGCAAAACTGCTTAACAAGAAAAAATAAGCAACTTTAAAAAACACAACTTTTTTATATTACACAAATAAGCTCTGTAAGAGCTTATTAGCTCAACAGATGGCTTATTAAGCCAAAAATGGATTTTTAATAAGCTAAAAGCTACAAATAAGCTACAACTGATCAAATAAGCTACAAACTACTGAGTTATACCTAAAGTAACCTAAATCAACTAAATAAGCTACAAGAATAAGCTAGGAAAGGTGAATAAGCTATCTAGAACCTTGTTACAACTAACCAGGCCAAAAGTATGAACTTGTAGCCCTCTGTGGGGTCCACAAATAAGCACAAGGGTCCAATTTGAAACTTGACCTGCCAAGGGTAGCTGGCAAGGTACAAAATAAGCCAATAAGCTCTGCTTATTGCTTATTAATAAGCTCTGAGAGAGCCTTGGTAATTTAGCACAAAACCTGAGTGCTCAGTTTTTAGCTTCTGAGACAGGTTACAAGGGAGATCAAATAAGCTAGGTTCTAATAAGCTGAAACCAAAACTAAACCTAAGTCTGAGTAAATGAGGTGATAAGCTACAAAATAAGCTAAGAGACAAGTTGTGGGGTCCACTGAGTCAGACTCAGTGAGCTTGTAAAGGTTGGTGTATCAGCTGAGTACTCAGTATAATGAAGCAAATGGGACAAGCTAAAAGCTTGATGCAGCCCTAGTAAATAAGCTTGAAAAAGACATTTAAGACCTGAACTTTAGAGATGGGTTGCTGGGCTTTTCAAAAAGCCAAAAATCATGCACTGGGGTTCACTAATAAGCTCTATGGAAGCTTATGAAAATGGGACCAAACCTGTGGTGCAGGGGAACTTTTTGTTCAAAGGGTCAATTTCAAGATTGCTTATTTATAAGCAGATGAGATCCAAACTCAGATTTTGTTTTTGAAATAAGTTCATAAGCTTCAAAATAACCCAAAACAACAAAAATTTTGGATTTCCAATCCCTAATGAATCCTACAGGTTATAAAGAAAAGTTTGCTATTAATCTGCATATGCAATTTTGACTTTTTATTATAAACTCTAGTTTGACTATATTGAACTCTAATCTTAAATTTACTGACTTATTATGTTGTAATAAGTTATAATTAAACTATATTAAGCTATGTTATCAACTTTTAAGTTAATATGATGAATATGGAGTATTATACTTTGACAGATTACAAATTAAGTAAGATTACAATCTATTTTGACTTTTAAACTAATAAGACCTGTATATTATGACTGAAAAGAGTTCTAATGACCTAAACTAACATGAAACAACAAACCTTAGTACCAATAACCTGCAAATACTCAGAGTAGCAGCTTGATCCAAACAACCCTTTAAGAGAGTTATTATATGATTAGTGTTGCATAACAATGAATTAGAACAAGAAACTGAATCCTAACATTATATTGTGAAGTTATAAGATCAAATGAGCACACAAACACAGTTATGAACAACAAATACTTAAAAAATCACAATTATGCTTTATTAATTGTGAAGTTTTGATTTTAAGTAACAACAAATTTTACTGAACAAGCTTACTATATTAACTTATATTATGACTAAATATCATTAATTAAGCAATAAAAACTCAAAATTAAGCAGTAACAAGTAAGATGCAATAAAATGGAAAATAAGAAGGATTGCTTACAATTTTGCATTCCAGCTAATAACCAAGAACAAGGACTCAAATTCTTTCCTATAAGCCTTCCACAAGGCTTCTAATACCAAAGGCCATCCAAAATGAACCCTACCCTTCTTGATGATTCAAACCTGCAAATTTTTAATTTAAAAGCTATTTTTCTTGATTTTTTTTCTTTTTTTTCTTTTTCAAATTATACTGATACTTAAGGATTCTAATAACTTTAATAAGCTATATTATAAACTTATATGAGCTTAAAGATTGAAAACAACAACAGATAATAACTATAAAGCTTAAAGAGATTTTTGAATTTAAAACAAGGATTCATAAACTGAAATTGAACATAAGCTTATATTAAAACTTGAATAAAGGTTTCTTACAATGTTACAACAGTATTGAAATGCTTAAGAACTTAAATTTAAACTGAGAGACTAGGTTTACAACTAATACGATTTGAAATGGAAACTAACTACAAAATTACATATCCTACTCTTCATCTTCTTCCTCTATTTATAAGCTTCAATGTTCCAGGTGTCTTCTCAGGGAAATCCCACCATTCTTCAATCATGACACGTTTCTAATTGAAGCACACCTGTTCAAAAGATATTTTGGCGCCAAAAACCACCAAGGTTGCTTGTAGCCGTTTTCCAAGCATTAAATGCTTCTGATGTGACAATGGAGGGTTAAGGGAACCAATTGAGGTGTAATGGGTGATGGTGGGTTAGTAGTACATGTTTAGGTGATGCAGGGATGGTGGGAGTAGAACGTGTTCAATCCTGGAGCAATGCTAAGCTTTGGGTACTCTTGGAGAGGGTGACACGTATGGTTGAGGTGGAAAGTAAGGCACATGGAGGGGGTGGTATGGTGGATAGTGGTGAAGCCGGTGATGGAGGAGGTTGAAGAAGGGTGGGGGACGGGTCAAAGGAGGTCAACGCCTGGTTTTATTTAAAAGGGAAGTGGGCTTGTGGTGTTGGACCAGGTTTTTTATTTATTGGATTGGATAAAAACTTGGATTGGACCAGGTTTTTTATTTATTGGATTGGTTTAGATTTTATTTTGGATCCTTTTGGTTTGTAAGGTTAAAAGCCCAAGGACCTTTATTGTAAATTCTGATTTTTCAAGGACCAAACTTGTCATTTTTCCAAAATATTTTAAAAGGGTCTTTCTTGCTATGTGAAAATATTTTAAAGACCTTTTTTATATTTTTCCAAACTTAAAATTAACCAGGGACCAATTTTGCCAATTTTTCAAAGTATAGGGACCTTTTTGTAAATTTATTGAATTTATCATCTAGGGGTCAAACTAGGCA
The DNA here is from genome assembly GCA_030686995.1 of Artemisia argyi. Lineage (NCBI taxonomy): Eukaryota > Viridiplantae > Streptophyta > Magnoliopsida > Asterales > Asteraceae > Artemisia > Artemisia argyi. Next base: position 98,312,363 of record CM060699.1, on the reverse strand, counting down.
ACTTGTGAATTACCAAGGACCCTTTGATGATAAAATTCCATTTTTAGACTCTGGGGGTATTTTCTGTCAATATTGAAACTACAAGGATCTGTTTTGCCAATTTTGGTATTTTGAACTTCCAAGGGTAGAAATTGTTATTTCATGATTCCTGAGGATTGTTTTTGACTTTTCTTTACAGTTTTATTGTACTCCAACTTTAAATTTCATGTTTTATGTTAAAATGTCATTTAATTACCATGTCATTTACTTTTCTGTTTGATCAAGGTTGTTAATCTGGTTCTATATGACACTACTTAGCTCTCAGTAAGCTTTAGCAAGCCTTTAGAAGCAATTAAACAGTCTTTGATCTTTTAAATTAAAAAAATGCTAAAAAATAGATAAAATAGAAAAATAATCAAAAAAAACCAAGTAAACTTGAAGAAGATGATGAAGCAGGGTAATTATGGAATGCTTGGGGTATTAGGAGCTTATTGGTAAACAATAGGTGAAACCTTGTCCTTGGTTTTCTTGGTTCTCAGCTTGGAATCATTTGTAAGCCTTTTCTTAATTTTTGCAATTTACTGTTCAATTGTCTTATCTACTGTAATCTTCATGTTTTTATGTTCATCAGTCATTATTAAGTGTTTTTATAGTTTAATCTTTTATGATTATGTGTCAGTTTGTGGATTTGTCTTATACTTCAATTTTAACTGTTAAAATTGATTATGAGTAATCCAGGTTTATTGTTGTTATGGTTGTTTTTCTGTTTTATTGTTCTTACTACATGTCTTTATGATGTTTGGAATCATTTTTAAGGGGCTTAATCAGTAGTATACATTAAAAATCCAAATTTCAGTTTGTTTTAAGTGTGTTTGGTATTGCTGAATGTTTGATGCTAAACTGAGTCTAGGGTGTTAATTGTGATTGTTACATGGTACACTGAGTTCCTTGAGGTCAGACAAGCCATCAAGTCTATGGTATACTTATGAAAAAGTCAAAATCAACATCCTTGATCCTTATGTGGTGACTGAATGATATTCACAAGTCCAAATTCCATATATTTGTTTAGAAGTTGTGTATCTTTGCTAATTTCATGTGTTAGTTGCTTATTATTGCATTATTTGTCATTAGATTAAGGCCTTATTTCATTTAAGTCAAAGTTATGTGTCTTGTTAAAAGTCAATTTTTCCTATTGTCTGTTTTTGATTAAAATGTATAATTTTGTTATGTATTTAATATTAAGTTTCTGCTTAAATGCTCTTAAGGGTTCATAGTCTTGTTGCTTATCTTGCTTCTGTATTTTTGTCAAATTTTATTGTTAATGTTTATGTGCTTATTTGTTAGCTTTTTTTTACCCGTTTTTGCCCTGTATCACCATTAAGCTGTCAAAGTCACAAGCTTACAGAAACTTGGTGACTTTGACCTAGCTTATGGATTTAGCTTATTTGTGAACCCCTACTAGCTTGTTGTTAATATTTGTGCTTATTTTCCACTTATCTGCTTATTTGTGCACTTTTTCACCCACCCCTTTTGGTCACAAACAGCTCACTTCACTGAAGCAAACAGTGAAGTGAGCTGATTTTTGAAAGCTTATAATAAGTTCCTGCTTAGCCTAGAGTTTGTGTTATTTGGCTTTTCACAAAGCCAAGCAACAAGTCTCAGTGGTTTTAAGCTTGTTGAGCTGTTGCTAGCTTATTTGTATACTGTGAGAATGGGCAAACACAATCTCAATCTTGACTTGTCAAATAAGCTAGCAACAGCTCAACAAGCTTAAAACCACTGAGACTTGTTGCTTGGCTTTGTGAAAAGCCGAATAACACAAACTCTAGGCTAAGCAGGAACTTATTATAAGCTTTCAAAAGTCAGCTCACTTCACTGTTTGCTTCAGTGAAGTGAGCTGTTTGTGACCAAAAGGGGTGGGTGAAAAAGTGCACAAATAAGCAGATAAGTGGAAAATAAGCACAAATATTAACAACAAGCTAGTAGGGGTTCACAAATAAGCTAAATCCATAAGCTAGGTCAAAGTCACCAAGCTTTTGTAAGCTTGTGACTTTGACAGCTTAATGGTGATACAGGGCAAAAACGGGTAAAAAGAAGCTAACAAATAAGCACATAAACATTAACAATAAAAATTGACAAAAATATAGAAGCAAGATAAGCAACAAGACTATGAACCCTTAAGAGCATTTAAGCAGAAAATTAATATTAAATACATAACAAAATTATACATTTTAATCAAAAACAGACAATAGGAAAAATTGACTTTTAACAAGACACATAACTTTGACTTAAATGAAATAAGGCCTTAATCTAATGACAAATAATGCAATAATAAGCAACTAACACATGAAATTAGCAAAGATACACAACTTCTAAACACATATATGGAATTTGGACTTGTGAATATCATTCAGTCACCACATAAGGATCAAGGATGTTGATTTTGACTTTTTCATAAGTATACCATAGACTTGATGGCTTGTTTGACCTCAAGGAACTCAGTGTACCATGTAACAATCACATTTAACACCCTAGACTCAGTTTAGCATCAAACATTCAGCAATACCAAACACACTTAAAACAAACTGAAATTTGGATTTTTAATGTATACTACTGATTAAGCCCCTTAAAAATGATTCCAAACATCATAAAGACATGTAGTAAGAACAATAAAACAGAAAAACAACAACCATAACAACAATAAACCTGGATTACTCATAATCAATTTTAACAGTTAAAATTGAAGTATAAGACAAATCCACAAACTGACACATAATCATAAAAGATTAAACTATAAAAACACTTAATAATGACTGATGAACATAAAAACATGAAGATTACAGTAGTTAAGACAATTGAACAGTAAATTGCAAAAATTAAGAAAAGGCTTACAAATGATTCCAAGCTGAGAACCAAGAAAACCAAGGACAAGGGTTCACCTATTGCTTACCAATAAGCTCCTAATACCCCAAGCATTCCATAATTACCCTGCTTCATCATCTTCTTCAAGTTTACTTGATTTTTTTGATTATTTTTCTATTTTATCTATTTTTTAGCATTTTTTTAATTTAAAAGATCAAAGACTGTTTAATTGCTTCTAAAGGCTTGCTAAAGCTTACTGAGAGCTAAGTAGTGTCATATAGAACCAGATTAACAACCTTGATCAAACAGAAAAGTAAATGACATGGTAATTAAATGACATTTTAACATAAAACATGAAATTTAAAGTTGGAGTCCAATAAAACTGTAAATATTGATATATTAAACTTATTTAAGGTCGAATACATCAATTAAAGCTGTAAATGACATTTTAATTAAAGAAAGCATTAAAATCTATTCTACGTGACAATGGCCTAATGCCAAGGTAGTCTTCTTCCTTGGCCTCTTCTGCCTTTTATAGACCCAATTAGTTCCATATGTCATCAGGGTAAAATCCCACTAGTCCAATTGAGTTCCACGTGTCCATTGCCCTTACACCTGTTCAAAGCTATTTTGGCGCCAAATTTTGTTTTTGCAATTGGGAGGATGTGAGGGTGTCTATTGGTGGAATTAGAGGTTGAAGGGACAATTGGGTGAGATAGTGGGCAAGGGAGGTGATGTTTGAGTATTGCATGGATATTTACAGGGTAGGGTGAGGTAGCAGGTTGTAGGTGTGATAAGTGGCACCTCCTAGGGTAAACCTAGGAGGTGGGTTTGGTTTAGGAGGTGACAGGGGGTATAAAGGTGGAAAGGTGAGGCAAGTGGAGGTGTGGAGGAAGAGTAGCAGGGAAGGTGGAGGTGGCATGGAGGTTGAAGACGGGTCAAAGAAGGTCAACGCCCAGGTTTTTATTTAAAGGTTTGAGTGGGCTTTTGTATTTTGGGCCAGGGAAGGGTTGGGCTATTGTTTTATTATTTAGATTAAAGGATTTGGATTTTTGGGTTAAAATGGGATCCGGTTTGGTTTTGTAACTTTTAAGCCAAGGACTAAAGTTGTAAATTGATGAAACTTTAGGGGCTGATCATGCCATATTTCCAAAGTATCATAAGGGCCATTCCTGCCATATAACATTAGTACAAGGATAATAATTATAAATTATAAATTTTAAATTTTAAAAACCTAAAAGGACCATTTATGTAATTTCACCAAAGTTGAGGGGTGAAATTGTAATTTCCCAAAAGTTATCAAATTGTTCCAAATTCTAAGTTTATGAATAGTACAAGGGTGTTATTTGATAAAATTCATTTTAAAACACCCAGGGACTAATTTTGCCAATTTTGTAACTTGAGGGGTAAAAGTTGTCATTTTGTGTAAACTTTTATCCAGGGATCATTTGTGAACATTTTTGACTTCCCAAGGACTAAAGTTGACTTTTCATTCCAAAATAAACTTCTAGGGACTAAAACTGTCATTTATGAAACTTGAGGGACCTGTTTTGCCATTTGTGCAATTTTGAAATTCAAGGGTAAAATTTGTCATTTCATGATTCCTGGGGGACTGTTGTTGACTTTTCTTCAAAATAATTTCCCAGGGACCATTTCTGGCATTTCTTGAAAGTTCAGGGTCTGATTTTGCCAAGTGTGCAAACTTTGCACGTTTTCCTTTGTTTTCACTCCTTTTGCACCTGAAACGTATAAAAACACAATTCAAAGATATTTATAGTATTATGTAGTATTTCTGTGTGTTTTTTAACTGTTTTCGTATTTAAAATGGAACAGAAATGATGAGTTTTTAAAAACTCATCAATACCCCACACTAAAACATTGCTAGTCCCTAGCAATCTATAATCTAATAACAACTTAAAAATTTAATGGTTTTGTTTTCTCTTTACCAAAAGCCATTACTTCTGGAGTAGCCAAATGTTTCAGTTCAAGTAAGAACTATGGTACACTGATAACCATATGATTTTGAGCAAATCATCAGCTGTCAACGGATTTGATTTGTCTTTACCAAAAGCCGTTTGCTTCTGGACTAGCCAACTCTTAGATAAATTATAAATATTATCTTTGGTGAGCTGAATACCAATATGGAATTTCCAAAGCCTTTACCACAAGCCATAACCTTGCGGGCTAGTCAACTCTTCACTTTTTAGGATATGGTGAGTTGAATACCATACAATTTTGGGCAAATTGTAAGCCATAGTGGATTTGAGATATCTTTACCAAGAGCCGTTTGCTCCTGGATTAGCCAATCCTTATGTGTGTTAGACATGGTGGATTGATTACCATATGTTGTGTTTAGTGCTCAGCACTTCCACATAGTGAAAAAATTTTAAAATTTTGGCTATTTTGGGGAAAAAGGGCATACAAGGGTATATAATTGATCAAATTCGCCAGAATTTCCCCCCCCCCCCCCCCCCCCCACACTTAGAAATGAATATTGTCCTCAATATTCAAAGTCCCGGCTATTATGCCGAATGCTTGAACGTAAAAAGATAATATTTAAAGCTAAGTAGGGTAACACAACAATTATTTTATTTTTTTATTATTTACAATTTTTCATTTCATTTTCAAGATATGTACAACATGTGGGTATTCTACCCCACACTAAAGTGGTAGAAAGGGAAAGAAGACAAAAATATGGGTGAAAACCCATATTGAGCTACTGTTTTTGATTACCGAGTCGCTGGCTTGACTCGACCCCGAATTAATTGGTTCTTGGGGAAATGATTGGATGAGAAATTGGAGTGGGGTCCACTCACAGAATTATGAATGATAAGGTAGGGAGAATCTTTTTGGTTTTTGATATAATATAAACAGAAACGAAAAATGTTTTTGTATTTTTAAGTTTTATATATATATATATATATATATATATATATAAATTACAAGGAAAAGGAAAATCCTAACAACTGCCCCTCGAAAGGGAATCTGGGCTTGACAGAGCTCAGCAACTGTATTTAAACAGCCAACAACCAAATATTGTAACTGAGGGACTATCAAACTGGGCAAGTTGTGTGCAAAGGAAAAATGTTTTTGTATTTTATATTGTTTATGAAATGAAATATGATATAGTATATGTAATCACTACCTCCCAGGCTAGTGTCAGGTTTATCACGCTAGCTAACCACTTGTGAATGATTAACTGTAATAAATATGCCCTGACAGCCCCGGAGTTGAATGATAAAATATATATAATATACATACAAGGATAGATATTTCAACAAAATATAAAATACAAGTCATAGTAGGCAGCACACCTCCCCGGCAGCGGCGCCAAAAATTTGATCAGTGGTAAACCGTCAGATTATTATTGACCAAGGTCAATAAGTCAAAAACAGCTTAGACTAATGCTCCTCGGAGTACAATGTATCCTCGGGTCGTATTTCCCAACGAGGCATGAAATCTGTAATAAAACGAAATTTGGGATCGGGTGATTATGAATGGGCAAAGGTGAGTTTGATTTATACTACTGATTTACACAATTTAAACAATTAAACAATAAACATTAAACAGTTACGTGAATTAAAAACGTATACAAAAAAAACTTACGTCTACGTACAGGGAAAAAGGTGAGTTTTAATGCAAATTAAACTACAGGGGGTAAAATTGAAAATTCTACAAACTTAAACTTTAAAAGAAAATTTAATTTAAAAAGAAAATTATTTTTTAAATTATTTTATTATTTAATATTAATTATTTAAATAAAAACTATTTATCTATTTAATTAAAACTATTTTAAATTAAACTAAAAATAATAAAAACTACAAATTAAACTAAAAACTTGCAAAACTATTTTATAAATTTTAAAATGAACTTTAGGAAAGTATAAAAAATTAAAATAAATATTTTTATCTTTTTATGGTTTTTCTTTTAATTAATTACTAATTATTTTTATTAAACTATATAAATTATTTTAAATTACTAATAATACTAAATTAACTTATAAAATTATGGAAAAATTTATAAAACTAACTAACCATCACAGGAATCCTAAAAAATTATAAACTTATTCTAAAAATTATATTTAGGCTAATTTACTAATTAATTACTTGTTTATTAATTAAAATCTAATTAAATAAATTAATTAAGGAAAATAGGAAATGAACAATAACAATTAGGAAATTATTTTCTAAAAACTCCTAATGGTTTATAAGACTTAAAAAAAATATAAAAGGTACTACTATTAAATAAAAATTATTAAAACTATTTAATTAACTAATATTACCTAATTACTAATTAAACTAGTATTAATTAAAATAAATATTATGTGAATAGTAAAAATTATAAAAAAATTACAGAAGGTATATTTAGTGATGAAAAGCCTAGGAAAATTAAACTTGGACCAACAGCTTATTCAAATAAGCAGTTATAAGCCAAACGGCTTATTTAAGCTTATTAAGCCAAAACACCCTTAAGTATATTTTTTATGTAAACTCAAACGGAACTGGTGCCCCAGAGCTACTGGAAGGGGTGTGTGTTATATGCATGTTATACTAGCCAAGAGGTCACAGGTTCGAATCCCACACACACCCATTTTTTTCAAACTTTTTTTTTTTTTTTTTTTTTTCTTTTTGCAAAACTGCTTAACAAGAAAAAATAAGCAACTTTAAAAAACACAACTTTTTTATATTACACAAATAACCTCTGTAAGAGCTTATTAGCTCAACAGATGGCTTATTAAGCCAAAAATGGATTTTTAATAAGCTAAAAGCTACAAATAAGCTACAACTGATCAAATAAGCTACAAACTACTGAGTTATACCTAAAGTAACCTAAATCAACTAAATAAGCTACAAGAATAAGCTAGGAAAGGTGAATAAGCTATCTTGAACCTTGTTACAACTAACCAGGCCAAAAGTATGAACTTGTAGCCCTCTATGGGGTCCACAAATAAGCACAAGGGTCCAATTTGAAACTTGACCTGCCAAGGGTAGCTGGCAAGGTACAAAATAAGCCAATAAGCTCTGCTTATTGCTTATTAATAAGCTCTGAGAGAGCCTTGGTAATTTAGCACAAAACCTGAGTGCTCAGTTTTTAGCTTCTGAGACAGGTTACAAGGGAGATCAAATAAGCTAGGTTCTAATAAGCTGAAACCAAAACTAAACCTAAGTCTGAGTAAATGAGGTGATAAGCTACAAAATAAGCTAAGAGACAAGTTGTGGGGTCCACTGAGTCAGACTCAGTGAGCTTGTAAAGGTTGGTGTATCAGCTGAGTACTCAGTATAATGAAGCAAATGGGACAAGCTAAAAGCTTGATGCAACCCTAGTAAATAAGCTTGAAAAAGACATTTAAGACCTGAACTTTAGAGATGGGTTGCTGGGCTTTTCAAAAAGCCAAAAATCATGCACTGGGGTTCACTAATAAGCTCTATGGAAGCTTATGAAAATGGGACCAAACCTGTGGTGCAGGGGAACTTTTTGTTCAAAGGGTCAATTTCAAGATTGCTTATTTATAAGCAGATGAGATCCAAACTCAGATTTTGTTTTTGAAATAAGTTCATAAGCTTCAAAATAACCCAAAACAACAAAAAATTTGGATTTCCAATCCCAAATGAATCCTACAGGTTATAAAGAAAAGTTTGCTATTAATCTGCATATGCAGTTTTGACTTTTTATTATAAACTCTAGTTTGACTATATTGAACTCTAATCTTAAATTTACTGACTTATTATGTTGTAATAAGTTATAATTAAACTATATTAAGCTATGTTATCAACTTTTAAGCTAATATGATGAATATGGAGTATTATACTTTGACAGATTACAAATTAAGTAAGATTACAATCTATTTTGACTTTTAAACTAGTAAGACCTATATATTATGACTGAAAAGAGTTCTAATGACCTAAACTAACATGAAACAACAAACCTTAGTACCAATAACCTGCAAATACTCAGAGTAGCAGCTTGATCCAAACAACCCTTTAAGAGAGTTATTATATGATTAGTGTTCCATAACAATGAATTAGAACAAGAAACTGAATCCTAACATTATATTGTGAAGTTATAAGATCAAATGAGCACACAAACACAGTTATGAACAACAAATACTTAAAAAATCACAATTATGCTTTATTAACTGTGAAGTTTTGATTTTAAGTAACAACAAATTTTAATGAACAAGCTTACTATATTAAGTTATATTATGACTAAATATCATTAATTAAGCAATAAAAACTCAAAATTAAGCAGTAACAAGTAAGATGCAATAAAATGGAAAATAAGAAGGATTGCTTACAATTTTGCATTCCAGCTAATAACCAAGAACAAGGACTCAAATTCTTTCCTATAAGCCTTCCACAAGGCTTCTAATACCAAAGGCCATCCAAAATGAACCCTGATCCTTCTTGATGATTCAAACCTGCAAATTTTTAATTTAAAAGCTATTTTTCTTGATTTTTTTTATTTTTTTTCTTTTTCAAATTATACTGATACTTAAGGATTCTAATAACTTTAATAAGCTATATTATAAACTTATATGAGCTTAAAGATTGAAAACAACAACAGATAATAACTATAAAGCTTAAAGAGATTTTTGAATTTAAAACAAGGATTCATAAACTGAAATTGAACATAAGCTTATATTAAAACTTGAATAAAGGTTTCTTACAATGTTACAACAGTATTGAAATGCTTAAGAACTTAAATTTAAACTGAGAGACTAGGTTTACAACTAATACGATTTGAAATGGAAACTAACTACAAAATTACATATCCTACTCTTCATCTTCTTCCTCTATTTATAAGCTTCAATGTTCCAGGTGTCTTCTCAGGGAAATCCCACCATTCTTCAATCATGACACGTTTCTAATTGAAGCACACCTGTTCAAAAGACATTTTGGCGCCAAAAACCACCAAGGTTGCTTGTAGCCGTTTTCCAAGCATTAAATGCTTCTGATGTGACAATGGAGGGTTAAGGGAACCAATTGAGGTGTAATGGGTGATGGTGGGTTAGTAGTACATGTTGAAGTGATGCAGGGATGGTGGGAGTAGAACGTGTTCAATCCTGGAGCAATGCTAAGCTTTGGGTACTCTTGGAGAGGGTGACACGTATGGTTGAGGTGGAAAGTAAGGCACATGGAGGGGGTGGTATGGTGGATAGTGGTGAAGCCGGTGATGGAGGAGGTTGAAGAAGGTTGGGGGACGGGTCAAAGGAGGTCAACGCCTGGTTTTATTTAAAAGGGAAGTGGGCTTGTGGTGTTGGGCCTTGGATAAAAACTTGGATTGGACCAGGTTTTTTATTTATTGGATTGGTTTAGATTTTATTTTGGATCCGTTTGGTTTGTAAGGTTAAAAGCCCAAGGACCTTTATTGTAAATTCTGATTTTTGAAGGACCAAACTTGTCATTTTTCCAAAATATTTTAAAAGGGTCTTTCTTGCCATGTGAAAATATTTTAAAGACCTTTTTTATATTTTTCCAAATTTAAAATTAACCAAGGTCCAATTTTGCCAATTTTTCAAAGTATAGGGACCTTTTTGTAAATTTATTGAATTTATCATCTAGGGGTCAAACTAGGCAACTTGTGAATTACCAAGGACCCTTTGATGATAAAATTCCATTTTTAGACTCTGGGGGTATTTTCTGTCAATATTGAAACTACAGGGATCTGTTTTGCCAATTTTGGTATTTTGAACTTCCAAGGGTAGAAATTGTTATTTCATGATTCCTGAGGATTGTTTTTTACTTTTCTTTAAAATAAATCATCTAGGGACCATTTCTGACATTTCTTGAAAGTTCAGGGACTGATTTTGACAATTTGGTAAACTTTGCCCGTTTTTCCCTGTTTTCAGTTCTTTTATGTCTGAAACATATAAAAACACCTTCTAAGGATATTTGTAGTATTTTGTGGTGTTTCTAAGTGTTTTTACATGTTTTTGTTGTTCAGATTTGACAGAAATGATGAGTTTTCATGAACTCATCAGCTATACTATTTATTACACTAAATGTGCAAAAGTTTCACTTTCAACCTTATACATTAATTTAGTTTTTCATTTCTATCCTTATCATCCATTAATATATTAATATAATTGTCATATATTGTATAAAACGAGTGGGTTAACCCGCGTGTTGCTGCGGGGGCACTATGATTAAGAAATCCTGTGAAGCCCGTTTGTATGAAACGTAACCGATCAGACATTAAATTGCAATAGTGGTGTACTTCATTGATTGTTATGCCAATTCATAAATTATGCAAAATCATAACAAAAAAAATTAACCAAAATGGAAGAGTTTGCTCAAGAGAGAGTACTTGATTCTGAAAATACTGTGACGATTTTCTGCATTCCATAACTGACATACAAATCGAGACTGCATATAAAGTTGATACAACTGAATATATCCCTTCTTTTGCTGGACAAAGTCCTAAGTAATTGTCTCTCGTTCATGACGTCTAGCTGCTCTGGCAACATACGGACAATGTCAGACGCTCTAAAAATTCACATCAATTACCTAAAAAAATACAAAGTATGGCAGATATAAACTCTTGAAATACCTGCAAACACCGTTTTGAAACTGAGTAACTGTACTATAGTAGGTTTTTTGCCTCTTCATATCAAAATAATGCACCATGATGGCGAGGAACCTAGCCGGTGTCACCCAAATACATATAGTCCAAATTAAATCAATAGCTTGTTTATGTTATAGATTTGTATAGTTTCAATGTTTTATACAACATTGCTAAACTCATGAGAAAATCTCAGTTTATAAAAATTAAACAAAATCCAAATTCAATCAATAGCTTGTTTATGTTATAGATTTGTATAAAACATTGAAACTAATTAGAGCTTCTGATTACCTAACCTCCTTAAATCCTTAAATAGTCAGATTTGCCAAAGACTCAATACAACTAATTATCTGATAACTGACTTTTGTTGCAGCATTTAACAAAACCTCCTACATTATTTTAATACAACACATGTATGCCAAAAGTAAGTGCACCCCTTATGTGTAGGCAAGAGATTGACTCGCTCAAATATGGTCTAAATCTCGTTATGGGTGCAGACACAAACCATCTAACTGATTACACATATATGCACTACATTGCATGTCATTACTTCTTGTGATTCTTAGTGACTACAAAAGAGTGTTACAAAGTATAAAAAGTTCAAGTGCTCACCACAGGGAGGAAATTTTCCTGCTGAGATGAACTTGGCTGTGTCAGGTTCATTTGGTCTTTTACCCTGCATAATCATTTAAAAAGGTTACTTCTTGCTCACAACTACATATTGCTCACAACTAAATATGAACGATTACTTATTGCTCACAACTACATACCTATGAATATATTGTATGTGCTACTTCCAACTGAGATGTCGCAACAGCACATGAGACCGCCACAATCAGTTATCATACTGACTCACTCATTATACGCAAACACCACACTTACAACCCGGTTGAATACCACACTTATGAATCATCTAGGTATATGAATCAGGTAGCATACTCACCAATCCCCTGAAGCAAAACTCCTAAACCAAAAAAGCTACATTAGTTAACGGTGTGATTATGGTTTAATTAAATTAGCTGAAATATGAGAAAAGATTTAATCGGGTCTTAAAACATTTGCTAGTACTAATAGGGAGTTAACAAATCAAGTTTAAATAAACTCATAAAATTCAAATCGGACACACTTTAAAATGTGTGCATTCGCTGGTGTACTATACAGCGTCTAAACACCACCCTTAAAACCAAGTTGTAAACAACACCCTAAGAACAACTATTAATTTCTTACATTTTTGGTGTGGTTTGCCTGACCAAAAAGCATAGAGTTCTACACAATTTAAACAGCTACCACAACTAAAATATTCAAAAAGGCACAACCAGTTCACAATAAATGAAGTCAGTTTTACCTGGTATTTAAAACATGTAAAGAAAATATGAGCATGAGCAATTGGGCATAAGACCTTTGATGGCTAAATGTTTTGTCAGGCTATAATCTGTTGACATTTTTTTGAGCTCATACAGATCTACTTTATTACCCTGCATCAGAAATATGAACCGGGTCAGTACAACCAATTGCACCAAATAAATCAGTGAGCATATATATTTAAGGGATATCCACCTTGCTCATACCCTGCACCTCCCTGATTTTCATATCCAGAACACTGCGGGTTTGCAGCAGCAAGTCCTCCAAAAAGATTACAAATACCCACAACTCTCTAAGACGTTAAGTTAATATATAATAGAAAAAAGCAACAAATTTAAGTACCTTAAAATTGCTTTGCGAGGATGAATCTAACTATGATCCCTGCTTGAGCTTGTTCTTCATTTACAATGACAGTAAAAAAATGGGCAGGTTGTTTCTCAACCTGCAGTTATATTAAAAATAAGCCAGTGGAATAGTTGTAAAGTAATAATGTATTGTAACATGCTTATTTGCACCTTTCCGCTAATTGATGATCCTAATGGAAGTGGCCTCACTGTGACTGATCCACTCATTGCATCTTCAAGAACATTGGCGGAAATAGTTGTCTTAATAGGAACTCCAAGCTTACTAAAACAGGAAGAAGAAAAAAACAAAAGAGGATAAATATAATAGTGAAATCAAAATTTCACATATGAAACACAATAATAAAAAAAAATATCTGAATAATGCTGCAAACATTGTATTAACTGTTCCAAGATTAGATAAATCAATTTCCATATATGTGCCATCCGCGTCAATAGCCTATTTGATTCAGGGCTGATTAAGTATAAATACAAAGGAAGATATCAAAAAATACAAATAATTAATATCACGTGGCAGAAAACTACCTCAAACCCTACACTATCGTATTGCCTTCTGAATGCATACAACTTACTAAATGGATTTATTCCAGCAACTTAGATTCCTAATGTAATGATAATGGTACTATCTTAGTTATCACATTTTTATTTCTAAACGGAGTAAGAAAAAGTGTTTGCAGGTCAACCTACCTAGCCCGACCCAACCCGTTTCAACCTGTTCTGAAAAATCACATGTTTTAGTCATTGAAAAAGCCAAATATAGTTTGTTATTCAATGCTATGGACCCTAAATAATAAGATAATCAGAAGTGGAAACTATATAACTAAAATGTTATACCTGATTATTTCGATTACAAATAGCAATTGTTTTGTAAAAAAGAAATGAAAACCTGTATTTCAGATTGATGCTTCATGTACATATTGTTGAGCAACTCTTTTTTTTTCGTCCAACTACTTAGTAAAGTGTTCGTGGGAAGCCTCAGCGCTGCCATACCTTTTCCATTAGTGCAGCCTGATGCCTTGCCAAAATCACAACTTGTTTAGCAAGCACCCGAACACATTGATGAAATGCAGCAGCGCCATCATCTTCATTCTCACGTGCTGAACTAAAAGGAAAAAAAATAGTAAGGGCTCATTATGGGAATGATACAAAATAAACCATTTTGGTAATCAAATATTATGCCTGATTTCTTTTTATTATACTTTAACCAATGTGTAATTTAATAAAGCTTTGGTTGTATCTATGAAAGAAAAATATATTCAAATATTAATGAAAGTAATGATCTAAAGAAACAAAAGAATGAATTATGGCATGCATGGCCAACACATGAGATTAGAATATATGAGTTGAGAATGAATACAGTATGCATAGGTACCAATCAACTCAAACATTCTGGCTGCTCCTCTAGTCTTTATATGCCTTCTTAACGGGACCAATTTAAACCAAAATCTGCCATTATTCCACAGCCAACCAAAACCTCTAATTCCAAAAACCTACAAAATTAAACACAAACACACCCAACAGATTGTTAAGGCAAGATCAAAATAAACTTGATGTATGACATGTAGTTTAGTATTATACATAATAAGTATTATGCCACTTAAAACTACCCATTTTTTACACAACCTGCATACCAATTTTTTTCACCTATACTTATAATGCACTATGGACCATACACATAGGAATTTATAACCTCATCAACACAACTCATTCAAAGAACCTAGAAAATATTAGTTTAACAATTACCACAACCAATTTTAATAAACATAAAAAAAACAACACCTCTTTCTGATTGATTTTTTTCCATTGATTTGCTTATACAGAATAAAAAACAAATGCACGCGCTATTTCCCAGGCTGCTTAAAAAGGCTTATTTATAAGCATAATCAAGAAAAAATAAGCAATCCCAAATATTGTTTAAACTAAATTCAAATGAACTAACAAAAAAAAAAAGAAACAAAACATTATACTGACCTTAATATTTAGAACTCAACTGTCATCAGGACCATCTTTATGAAACCACTTCCCCAATAATCAACTATAAAGGAAACAAACAATTGTGTAAAAAATTAAATGAAGCTAAGCCCTAAATCGAAGGTAAAAAAAAAAAAAATCCTTTAAAGGGCTAAATTATCATAAATCATCAAATGATACATAGATCCGTCATAAAAAGAATTCTTTGAAGGCATAATCCCAAAAGCCCTTACAAAAACCAAAACCATATAAAAGAAACTAATGATTGTACATTTTAGGTCATACCCTAAATTTATATCCTCAATCAAACAATAAAAACTATGAATTAAACAAAACCTAAATGACGATTAACAAAGTTATGATGGCGGCAGGCTAACCCGATGATTGTATCAACTTTTTTGTACCTGATTTCTCCTTCTTCTTCTTCCTGATCTTGTTGAGCCGATCTTTGTGGGTGTGTATGTTTTGTGGGTGTGTGTGTTTTGTGGGTGGATTAGGAAGTGTGTAGAAATATCAGGAAGGCTATGAATAAAACTGTAGTTGGGCAAAGGAATAAAAAATTATTTTTTCACTGTTTTTCACTATAGAACTGTAGCAAAGGTGGAACTAAATCCACGGGATTTGTATTCTATGTATAATAATATTTATTGCTAGATTTAGTGCAAAGTTTAGTGTACACATTGGAGTAACATATTTATAGTGCAAGCATATTCCAAAAATATTCTCATTTTGCACTAAAATAATGCAAAATTATAGTGCTCACATTGGAGATGCTCTTAGAGCATTCACAATAGGTTAAGTTATGAAAAGTTTTTGACTATTTAAAAAAATAATAATTGAAAAAGTTTTTTGCATTGTATCAAAAGCTTTTTGCAAAACTTTTATAAAATGACTTGATAAACTTCAAGCCTTTCCTCCAAGCTTTATTCATTAAATGTATTATACATTAAATGCATCAAGTTATTAAGACTTGATGCATTGTAGATGCTCTTACAAATGAACATATTAATGGCAAAATGTTAACATATGACACATTCAGTTATGGGTTCCAAACAAATGTGTATCTCTTTAATTTATAAAATGTAAAGTGATCAATGATTTTAAAGTACTAGTAGGGTATTTGTATGTTGCGGCGGCGAGTTTAAAATTTTCGATAAACAATGCTTTTTGATAAATGTTTAACGTGACAATAACTTTATAGATTACAGGAATTTGAAAGAGGTTATAATAACTTCAAACACTGACAATCTATATAATGTTAAAAGTAAAACATAGACATGCCATTTTATTTTATTTTATTTTATTTTTTGATACATTTTATTAATTTTTATTTCATGAATGTTTTAGTGTGTTTGATGGGAGTATTAAAATATTTATTCTAATATCTTATTTGATTTGTATTATGTGCTTTATTGATTGTACTTTTGCATTATGAGGTGTTTTAAGGATTACATTAATTGAAAGTATTATATATATGTTGGTGCATATGTCAATTGTACAACATGCATATATAGTTGTATTGTTTAATATTTAAGTTTGTAATGTCTCACATATTTAATAGAAGGAATAGTCTTCCTCAATTATATATACTTTAGATTAATTTTCCACTTTAGTGTGTTTTATTTGTATTTGCTACTTAGAGCAAAAGGTATGGCAACGAGCATCCCCGCCGACTCTGTTGTGGCATAACTTTCGGCATTCCCAAACCCACGCCGTGACACCATCATAGCTCGCCGAGTGGACATCCGCCGAATCGTCAAACGACAAATTGGTTGTGTTTTTATTTTCTTTCTTTTTTTTCAATTAATAAATGGGTTGTGTGTATATGAGTGTGGAGTGTGTGTGTGTGTGTGACTGTGTATGCAACATGTTTGTTTGTTGAGGAAGAAGGTGAATGAGTTTTTTTTTTCTGGTTTATTTCCAATTTATATATGGGTTTTCATGTTTCTTCGTAGACATGTGGACGCTCTTTCAATTTATAAATGAGTATATTATTTATTTATTTTTATATGAATTTTTTATTTTTATAAGAGATTACATATGCAAAAGCCACCCAACTATTAAACATTTCAATTTTAGGCCACCCATTAATTAAAACTAACGTATAGGTCACCTAATTATGTGTTTATTTTCGTTTATACCAAATTTGGCCATTTTTCCCCATAAATCTACGAAACAATGAGATTAAAGCTAAATTCAATATATTTAAACAACACATATAATTATTGAAATGTAAATTATTTGTTTTAACCATTATATAAGTGCAGCTTTATTTAATCGAAAGCAATTTATGACTGTTTAACTAATGTTTTACGTTTAAATTTTTGATTTTCTTGTTCTACGAGGTTAAAGTGGCTTCATATTTGAAATTCTATAAATTTCTACCAATAATTTGGACGAGGTTGGTATAAACGAAAACAAACATATATTTGGGTGACCTATAAGTTAATTTTTATAAATAGATGGCCTAAAAATAAAATGTTTAATACTTTGGTGGCATTCGCATACATAATCCCTTTTATTATATAATTTTGTAACTTTTTTCTAATGTTATTTGTATTTTTATATAATAAATGATTTTTTTTTTTTTTTTTTTGAAAAAAATAAAATAAATTGTAAGTGGGGTGACCTAAACGGCATGTTGTGACTGAAAAGGTGTTTTGGGGTGTGAGTATTGAAAGTGTGGATAATGATGTGTCAACGGGTGAGCCCAAATGGCATTTCGTCATACCTTACTGATGAGTGCTCAAACACTCATCATTTTTAGTCAAATCTGAACTGCAAAACATACAAAAACACTCAAATATGCATCAAAATACTGAATATATTCCAAAATTGTGTTTTATATGTTTCAGATGCAAAATGAGTAAAAACAGATGAAAAATGTACAAAGTTTGCAAAATTGGCAGTTTCAGTCCCCCAACTTTCAAAAATTGGCAAAAATAGTCCCTGAGCACATATTTTAAAAGAAAAGTCACCAAAGGTCCTTTCAAAATCATAAGTGGTCATATTTAGTCCTTTGGTGAAAAATCACAAAAGTTTTGGGAAATTACAAGTTTAGTCCCTGTACTTTCAGATTTTGGCAGAATTGGTCCCTGGTGGGATATTTTTGGAAGAAAAATCATTCTTGGTCCTTGGAAAGTCAAAAGTTATCACAAATAGCCCTTGGATCATAAGTTTGGGAAATTGACAGAAAAAGTCCCTCAACTTTTGAAATTTACAAAAATGGTCCTTGGGTGTTTTTAAAATGAAAATTTTATTTGTCATCCTTGTACTATTGATATGTGGCAGGAAAATACCTTGATACAAGTTTGAAGGATGTTACATTTTCAGTCCCTAAGTTTCAGCAAATTACAATTTGGGTCCTTGTGGTATTTTTGCTATAAACCAAATGAACTTTTGTTATTATTTACTAAATCCAAATCCAAAACAAATCACAACCTGATCCACACACAAAACCAAGCCCAATACCCAAAAGCCCAACTTCCCTTTTAATATTATACCCCGGTCAACAAACAGGTCAAACACCCACCCTGTTTTACTGTTCACCTCCTTCCCCACATCCCATGATTATCTGCTACATGTCCCCCCCTCCTCTCCAATTTTCTCACCAAACCTCACCTTCTCATTAATATCATTCACCTACACACAAACCACTCACCCCCTCCTCATTAATTAACCCAACTGCCTCACCAAACCACCCAATTGCACTCTACCCCATTTCCTGCCAAATTCCATTGAAATGGCTATGATCAATTCAAGCCATCCAACGGCTCAGGAAAGAGTGGGAAATTCAAGGAAACACCCCAGGTCCTATTTAAGTCAAGAAGAAAGAAGAAAGAAGTAGTAGGGAAAGTAGAATAGTATTAGTGTAGTTTAGCTTGTCGAATTAACTTAATTACCCAATTTTATTGTAATTTCTAGTTTGGAAACCTTGTATTGAGTATTTCTAGTGTATTTTGATTTCAGTTCAATCTTTAAATTCAAGCTTTCAATTTTAAGTTCGAAATTTGTATTTTTCAAGTAAAGATCCAAACTACTGATAAGATATTAAAAGTTGTTTTTTATTGTTTGTTTAAGCTTCCTCCAGTTCATGTATAAGCTTTTTAAAGTTCTTGTGGAAAACTAGAAGGGGGGTTGAATAGTTTACCGCTTTTTTCGATTCTTATTTAACTTGAATATCTTTAAACACTTTTACGTTTGCTTAAAGATATAAACACAACGTTATATGTTTGATTCTTAGACAAACTTTTTATGTAAATAACAACTAACTTTACTAGTTTCATACATTGAAAAGCTTTGCTTGTGATGATCCTAACTTGGCTTGTTTAGTTATTTGAAAACCTTTGCTTTTGTTTGAAGATACAAACACATTTTTACTTGTTTAGTTCTTTGAAAAGCTTTATATGTAACTAGCAATTCTAACTAAAGATCAACATGTAATAAGCAAAGATAAAGAAAGAAACGATCAAACCACAACACGATTGTTTATCGTGGTTCGGCTACAAGGACTCTTTTTCCTTGCCCTACATCCACGCCCCGAGTTTCCAACTCGAGAGTTATAAGCACTAATCAACAAGCTCCTTTCACTGGCGGAGAAAACCTTTACAACGTCGCTTACACTTTTACCGACACTAAGCTAGATGTCGAGTTCTTTTACACGGGTACACTCCCATCGTCGCTTACACTTTTACCGACACTAAGCTATATGTCGAGTTCTTTACCAAGGGTACAACCACTCCCATTAGTTCTTTTACAAGGGTACAACAACTCCCGACACACTACGTATTTTGAGGCCTAAAATACTAACCACTTACTTCTATATACATGACACACATGAAGTATAAACTTCCAAAGCTTATACATGACCAAGCTACCAAGACTTGCAACTTTAGAGTTGAAGCTTGTAACTTCTTGAATGATCTTGTGAAGTCCCTTGCTACATAAGAGAATCACACAAATCAAAAGGTTACTGAGTTAGTTGAGAGAGTATGTGAAAATATGTCCTAAAGGGGTAACTCAAAACTAACAAATGGTTTGGTATTTATAGCAAACCATTCTGCAGGTCTGGCGAATCAGGCGGACCCCTCAGAAGGGTTCCGCCCGTGTATCCCCAGGGTACCGCCAGGCTTGCAGTTGGTTTTTGCAATAAATCTTCCAAACCAAACAAGGTCACATCACATTACTTCTAGTCAAACACAAGACTTGCAAGAAAGCATAAGGTTAGTCAAACACTCTTTCTTACCATAAATGTATATGGACAAAGCTTACCCTAAATATGATGTGACATTACTATTTTAAGAAATAAATGTGATGTGACAAGACACTTTCTAATTTAAGAAATAAAAACAATGTTTTGTTTAAAAGGAAATGTAAACCTTAGTTAAACAAAACTTAAACACTTAAAGTGATGATTTACTTATAGCTAAACTTCATACTTTGTCATTAACAAAACTTAGCAAAGATCGTAAAATATAAATAACGTTTTTAGGCGATATTTGTATTAACAATCTCCCCCTTTTTGTTGATGACAAAACATAAACTTTATTTATAAGTAGGTCACTAGTTTTAGTGTTAAGTCTTATAAAGTTAGTATAAAAACTTGTTTTTGCAAAGATGAGGTGATAAGCACTAAAAACTTGTTTTTGCAAAGATGAGGTGATAAGCACAAGTTTATATAAATTCTCCCCCTTTTTGTCGAAACAAAAAGAAGAGTAGCGAAGCGGAAGTATGTACTTGCTCCCCCTTGGACGATACTCCCCCTAAATGGAGTGCCAAGAGAGGAGACATGGATTTTGAACCTACAAGAAAAAGGTTAGTTGCCGCACAAGACAAGTCATGAAAGCATTTCATGTCTAAAACACAACTAAGAGTTGTGAAGCGAAATAATGCAATACTCATGCTCCCCCTTGAATATTACTCCCCTAAATGGAGTATCAAGGAAGGAAAACATGGATAATGATCCTACAAAAAGAAAGTTAGTTTCTAAAACACAAGATATACAAGTTACCATAACAATGTATAGTGCAATCACAATACTTTAAATGGTCAACGAACAAAGCATATCTCATAGTAGGATAAAATTAATTTCATGTAAAATTTGACTTTTAGGAAGTCAAAGATGAGAAATGATGTGAATAACATCCTACTTCTAAAAATAAAAGACCAAATAAAAAGAAACTAAGAATATAAAAATCCAACATCTATAAAAAGGAAACCATCACTTTCCTTAATGAGAAACATTCTTCCAAAACAAGGGTAAGGTTGTTTTAGAATAAAAGTAGGTGGTGGAGGATGTAGCGGGTTTCATTTTGAATGTTGTGGGGGTGACACGGTTTTGGTTTGTTTGTTTAAATGGTGAAACATTTTCCAAAAGAAACGGTTTTGTTTCATTTTGGAGACTCTAAACTTGAGGTGGTGTTGGTGCTCTAAACTTGGTTTGTTGGTTTCAGTGAGCAACATTTTCCAAAAGAAACGGTTTTGTTTCATTTTAGAGACTCTATACTTGAGATGTTCCACAATGTGGTTTAGGATAAACCTCATTTCATTGTTTAGAGGATCATGGATGTCTTTGTAGATAAGGTGAGACAACAATGGTTTTGGGTGGTGATATTCTTGTTGTGGTGTTTGGTTGTGGTCAAAAGACTCATTTTGGTCAAGAAATGACCGTGGTTTTTCATTTGTGATAGGTGGTGGTTTTGTTGGTCTTGATGGAAGATCATTGAGATGCTTCTATTTTCTTATACGAAGAAAATAGAGATTCAAAGTGTTGGGAAGGTTCATGTGGTGGTGGTAGTTGAACAAAGTGACAAAGGCTTGGTTTTCCGGATGGATTACCATGAAGGTTTTTGTAAATGGGGTGAAACACAAATGATTGTAGGTGTGTATGACCTTGATCATTTGGAAAAATTTAGGGTCTAGCATAACGGTAAGCTAAACTCTTAAGCAATGACGGTGGATGAGGTGCATCATCCAATGACTCATTTGGTTGAAATATTGGTTGTTGTTGGGTTTCCGTTTTGGCAATGGTGTCAAAAAGTGAAAATGATTGAGGGCTTGATGGTTTAGGTGATAGGTTTTCAAAAGTTTTCAATGGTGGATGTGGTGATGTTGGTGGTGTATGGAAAAAGTTCCATTGGTGTAAATGTTGGTGATCGATGGTTGAAAAAGTTTTTGATGGTTGAAAAGTGTATATGTTTGTATTGCCATGTTTGGGAGAGGATGTTGAAGTAGCAAGATTGAGGAAATCTTGAATAGTGGTCATGTTGATGTTGCAAGATATTGAATATGGTGTTGAGGTAGTAGGGTTAAGGAAGTTTTGGATATGTGAAGAAATGTCAAGTGATGAGCTTGATTTGATGGTTTTGTTGAAGCAACAAGTTTTAACACTAATCCTAGTGGCTTTAGCTTGATGATTCGGATGAGGTGTTTGATTAAGTCATCTCAAATCTTTGGTTTGCAAGAGTTTTGAGATTGAGAGAAGTAATGGTGTTGGTGTGAGTTTTGGGGTATTCTAAAGTGATCAAACTTAAAAATAATTGTGGGAAGGGGTGTTTGGATTTGATATTCTACCATTCAAAGATTGAGGTATCAAATGATTTTCATGAACTTGTCACATCATTTGATGTCAATCCAATGGAATAGGGTGGAGTGAAAGACCAACATATGCACTCAATGCTTTGTGATCATGGGATGTGATTTGGTTGAAAATGTTCCAATGGTTTGAAGGATCCTTTAAAAGGGTTCCTTGGGTTAGTTATGTTTGAATTTGAACTTTTGGCTGGAAGTGACTTCCTAATTGTTTTAGTGAGTGAGAGTTGTCCTAATATGGTTAATGGAGTTAATGGAAGAAGTTTCTCACTTAGGATAATGGTTTTGACACTTTACAAGTTTTGGACTTAAGAAAAATGATAAAATTTTCTGCAGGTGTCTGGCAGAACCTTCAGAATACACTGGCGGAACCCATTTTAGGGTACCGCCTGGTCCGTTGGGCCATTTCTGGGATTCCCAGAAAATACACTGGCGGAACCCAATTTTGGGTACCGCCAGATCCGCCAGAGCTCAAAAATTAGGCAGTCCGCGTTTTTTACCCGCGAGACGATTTTCAAAATTTTTGAAAACTCCTAAAATTAAAAAGATAAGGCATTTCTGGTTAGGCAATGCAAAAATTAGACACGTGAACATACATATCATAGGACTTTGACCTTGAGGTCGAGGATTTCACTATACTTAGTGAGAATTGCCATAAGCATAAAAAAAATGACAAACACCTCAAACATTGTCATTATGCATAAAAGTTCATACAAACATAATCCGACAAACGTAATAAACCATGAAAGTGAAAAACAAACAAATCACGTAGTTTAACACATAAATGGTTCTAAAGCATTCATAAGCCAAACACTCCTTAATCTTCTCACAACCGGTCTATCTTCTTATTGAGCTTGTTTAGGTACCTTCCAAAACATTTGAACATTCCTTTGGTTTGCTTGAACTCTTCGGATGCATTGTCAATGGCGGGGATTGCTTGAAGGTATTCTAAAGGAGGTAACTTAGAGTTAGGAGGAATGGGTGAGATTGCTCTAAAGAGGCGGGTAAGAAGCATTCCATAGGGAAGAGCGGTTGTTCCAACTAAGGGTATGTTGGCCATTCTTTTGGCTAGATAGTAGGCTAAGTTGAAGGGTTGACCGGTGGAAATGCTATAGAGCATGTAGCAAAGGCATGTGTTGATATGATCTCTATTTCCTATGGTACTTATGACGTTAGCTCTAAGAATTTCTTCCCATTTCTTGAATTGGGGCTTGAGTTCATTGAATTCCATTCCATATGGGTCCTTGATGACCTCATTTCCGGTTCTAGTTCTCCTAGTGTTGGTGGTCCTAATGAAGAGGTGGTCACGAAGTTCATCTTTAGACACAAGAGGGGTATCATAGTGATGGATGCGGTCAAAGAGTGTGAGAGGGAGTGCAAGTCGGAGTAGATGCAAGTACCATGGTTTGGAACACCTAGGATTTGAGCAAACTCCTCGAGAGTGAAGGAGTATTGATGACTACTAGCCCTAAAGTTAATAGACATGCGACCATACTCATCCTTAGAGAGGGTGATGGATGCATAGAATTCTAAAATGAACCTAGAACAAATAGGCTCGTCGATTTCTAAGAGACACTCAAAGTTGATAGTGGCAAGTTCTGTGTAGAGGTTTGTACCTTCTTAGAAGGATGGATCAATGGTTCTACCCTTATGGACATATCGTTTTTCTAAGGCTTTGAAAACAATGATTTGAGTTTGAGTAAGACTTTGGTTTTGTGGTGTTTGGGTAGGTACTTGATGGTGTCCTTGTGGTCGTAGTGAGTTAGAGGAGGCATGATGATTCCTAGAGAATCAAAATTTCACGTTTTAGTGTAAGTAAACGACTATTGTAATGTGTATGTTCTAGTGTGTGCCTATATGAAAACAATGTGGAGGTGCGGTTAACTTGACTCATTTTGATGCTCAAAAACGTTTTATAATGCAAGTGATGTTTCAATGATGTTTTTCATTTGTTTTAACAATGTGATGAATGGTGGTAAAGTACGGTTGACGACCGAGAGTGGATATGTGAAATGAGGTGGTTATTGCTTAACAAAACTTAAAGCTTGGATATCTTCTTTGTGTTCTTCACTTGCTAGACAGTGGAAGAGACGCATTTCTTAATGAAATTCACTTGACTTTTGACGACATAGGCAAATATGTTAATGAGAGTATGGATATGACAATTTCCCTTTGTTTCAAAGAGCGACACAAGGGTGAACATAGGTTTATGTATCATGAAAGGTGGTTTAATCTTAATAGGTTAGGTTATAGTGGGGATGACACACTTGTTTGGTTACATTGTTGAATCTTCTTGTGAAGATGACTAGGTGGAGTTATTGGTGAAGATGATATTGACTCTTGGTTTCTTTGAGGGCATGGAAATGGTGGATGACTCGATATTGATAGGACAAAGGATAACTCGGTTTCTCATTTCACATTGGTTGTTTGAGGTTTGAGTGATGAAAGGTTATGAGGAATATGCTTGAAGTTTTGCTCATTTTGTGAATCTTATGGGCTGATGGTAAGTTGGAGTTGTGAGTAAAGAGGTGTTTGGTTTTGAAATTAAAAATAAAACATCCTGTAGATTTGGCGGACCAGGCGGAACCAAAGGGAGGGTTCCGCCCATATGGTCTGAGGGTTCCGTGGGAACTGCAGGGAGAAATTCAAAAGGGATTGTCTTGATTTTTGTGAGTTTATCCTAATGTTCAAAACTAAGGTTTTAGGTCTTATGAGTCCTTGACTAAACCTAGGGATGATGAATGCTTCTCATTCAAGAGGTTTTGTGAAAATGTTGATAGAATGGTTAACGTATACGACTTTCTTAGTTAAGATGTTCCTCAATGAACATTTTTACCAAGGCGATGATGATGGATCACAATATGTCAATTAAGAACATAATGGATTGAATTGTCGCTGAAGTCGATGCTTCCTTTGTTGAAGAGATAACAATGTTGATAAAAGAATTCCGTTGTTGATATGTATTTTCTTGTTCAAGTGGAGCTTGTTGATGTGCTTCTCCATCCGATACTTAATTAGAGAACCTCACGCGTTTTGGAGAATCATTGGGTAAGTAGGTATAAAAGAGCAAGTACGACTTGTGCTTTTCTTATCAACTTATTACCAACATAATTCCATTTGGCATACACTATGGTTTCTATTCCCGTTCTTTTGGGATACCATAATCCTAGTTGTGTAGTACCTTATGATGTATCCAAACAAGCTCAACTAAAGAGTTGTTATAGGATCTTCTTTAACACGAGTACATTGACAAAAGCTAAACATAATGTTGAATCTAAATGTTATGAGAACAAGTAGTCTTCCAAACATTTCTCTACGTTTAGTTTTACCTACGGATTTTCTAATCTCATTCTTGATAAGTCATCAATGACTTAACTATTGAGAACAAGAGAGAAACTAGGAATGTCTTTAAGTTAAAATCCCTTGCTTTTGTGGCTTGCTTTTATTGTCAAAAAGTCTTTCAAATATTGACACTATACTCACTTGATTACTTTGAAATATCAATTTTGTTTCACTAGTTGTTTTATTCTAAATTCCAAAAATTGTTTTTGTTGAATTTGTTTAGACACAACTATGACCTATAAATCAAGTTTTATAACTTAAGTCAATTTTACTTGATTCAATGTTTGACTCATGGTGAGAAGATGTTATTTTGTACTTTTACTCTATGCTTGTCTTGCTATCATTGGACTTTCGACTAAGTCATCATCTACCAAAGATGATATCTTAGAAGGAGGAGATTACTCGTTAAATGTTATATTCAACGACTCCTCGACTCTTTGGGTTTTCTTAGTTAAGAAACTATGAACTCTATTTGTTTTGAAAAAGTCCAAGAGGTACAACATCATGAGACTATGTGTCACATTTGATGTGTAAATCCTAGATGTTGAAAACTCATTTTATTTCACACATCCAAATGTATGCATGTGTGATTTATTTCCCTTTGTGTGTTTTATGTGTGATTATCACAAAAGAGTGATTGAAGAAAACACAATTAAAGACTCAAAGTATGGTGTTTGAGAAAATTGTTTAACAAAGGTTTGTTTTGCAAGCTTCACAAAAGTGTTAGACATTTTAACACTAAGGAAATTCTTAGTTAGCTTACTTGTAAGCAAGAGTTGAGTGACACTCACTCAAGAGTTTCTCGTGTTTATCTCTTGATGGTTAAAGAACCAAAGCACCTTATATCTCCTACTAGTACTAATGACGAAATTCCTTGTTGCATAGAATCTAATCTTAGTTACTACTAATAGCAAGTAAACACTTTTAGAGTATTACTACTAACACATATTCCAACACATAATGCTAGAAACAAGAGACAATCAAAGTCAAGTTGAAATAATGCGTACCTTTTAAATTGCATAGAGATGCTATCAAGAGGATAAACATTACGCGTAAAATCTTGGTTTGATGACACGCTTTGAAACTCAATAACTCATGTATCCAAGAAGGTTAGATAATCATATAAAAACATAGAGAATGATAATCCTAGTCCTTTTATCATGAGTTTCTATTAGAGATTGAATTATCTCTAAATCTCTCTTCTAGGTTTAACAAATTTTACTTTCTTTGTTTTATTAGTTGATGGTGCTTTTGAGTTAAATCCTACTTCGGTTTTATCTTTAAACAACCTTTGACTCCTCAACAATTTTTCAAGAGATTTTGAGCTCTTATTAAATTTAACTAATATTTTTCTTTTCACATATTGTTTTTTAATCTCATGTTTGCAATCTAGACATAATAAACATTCTAGATCAATTTCAACATTACTCATAATTTTAAACATTTTATCTTCTAACAAGATTTCCTTTGCTTAAAAGATTTTGAAGACTCATTCTTGAAGATAGTTTTTAGGTCCATGTTGCATAAACGTTTAGACTCATTTTCTAGTTTAGAAAACTCTAGGATAAATTAATCAAAGCAAAAGTGTTTGGTTTCAAAGTGTACCTTGCTTGATGTTTTATCTAGTTTAGAATCACAAACCGGATGATTGACTTCATCTTCATCCGTGTTATTCCATGAATCGCAAGCAAGTCTACTACGAGCTTGACACGAGTAATCACCTTCACTTACACCTTGCTTGTTGTTACAATAAATTGACAATTAACTACCGGATCATTGTCTTCGTCAACATCCATTACATTTCCAAGATACGCAAGCAGGTTCATCAAAACACACGTACTCATCTTCACTTGTACCTTCATTTAAAACATTTAAACTAGTAGCACATGCATTAACTTCTACTAAGTGTCTATCAATTAGTTTTTCTAAAACTTCTAATTCGTATGTAAGATCAAATTGATTATCTTTGAATTGACATATTCCTTGATGAAAGTTTAATATATTTTTCCAAATATCATTAGCCGTTTGACAAAAATACATTCTTTCATATTTGGTACTAAAGCTTTATAAATCATTGTTTTAGCTTTAGTATTTTTATCAAGTTTAAGATAGTTATCTTGGTTTTCAAAACTTGTTTTCTTTGGTTTGAAATCACCAAAAGAAATAATATGTCAAAGATCTTGATCAATTGATTTCACATAGTTTTCAAAATTACTTTTCCATTCACGGAAGTTTTCTTTTTCAAATAGCGGTGGGTTTTGAATAGGTTGCCCTTCTTTGAGATTTACAAAATCCATGGATCGATCCAAGTTTTAAAATACATTCTATTTTAAAGATCTTGAGTAACATAGCTCCTGATGCCAATTGTGGAAAACTAGAAGGGGGGTTGAATAGTTTACCGCTTTTTTCGATTCTTATTTAACTTGAATATCTTTAAACACTTTTACGTTTGCTTAAAGATATAAACACAACGTTATATGTTTGATTCTTAGACAAGCTTTTTATGTAAATAACAACTCTAACTTTACTAGTTTCATACATTGAAAAGCTTTGCTTGTGATGATCCTAACTTGGCTTGTTTAGTTATTTGAAAACCTTTGCTTTTGTTTGAAGATACAAACACATTTTTACTTGTTTAGTTCTTTGAAAAGCTTTATATGTAACTAGCAATTCTAACTAAAGATCAACATGTAATAAGCAAAGATAAAGAAAGAAACGATCAAACCACAACACGATTGTTTATCGTGGTTCGGCTACAAGGACTCTTTTTCCTTGCCCTACATCCACGCCCCGAGTTTCCAACTCGAGAGTTATAAGCACTAATCAACAAGCTCCTTTCACCGGCGGAGAAAACCTTTACAACGTCGCTTACACTTTTACCGACACTAAGCTAGATGTCGAGTTCTTTTACACGGGTACAACCACTCCCATCGTCGCTTACACTTTTACCGACACTAAGCTAGATGTCGAGTTCTTTACCAAGGGTACAACCACTCCCGTTAGTTCTTTTACAAGGGTACAACAACTCCCGACACACTACGTATTTTGAGGCCTAAAATACTAACCACTTACTTCTATATACATGACACACATGAAGTATAAACTTCCAAAGCTTATACATGACCAAGCTACCAAGACTTGCAACTTTAGAGTTGAAGCTTGTAACTTCTTGAATGATCTTGTGAAGTCCCTTGCTACATAAGAGAATCACACAAATCAAAAGGTTACTGAGTTAGTTGAGAGAGTATGTGAAAATATGTCCTAAAGGGGTAACTCAAAACTAACAAATGGTTTGGTATTTATAGCAAACCATTCTGCAGGTCTGGCGGATCAGGCGGACCCCTCAGAAGGGTTCCGCCCGTGTATCCCCAGGGTACCGCCAGGCTTGCAGTTGGTTTTTGCAATAAATCTTCCAAACCAAACAAGGTCACATCACATTACTTCTAGTCAAACACAAGACTTGCAAGAAAGCATAAGGTTAGTCAAACACTCTTTCTTACCATAAATGTATATGGACAAAGCTTACCCTAAATGTGATGTGACATTACTATTTTAAGAAATAAATGTGATGTGACAAGACACTTTCTAATTTAAGAAATAAAAACAATGTTTTGTTTAAAAAGAAATGTAAACCTTAGTTAAACAGGACTTAAACACTTAAAGTGATGATTTACTTATAGCTAAACTTCATACTTTGTCATTAACAAAACTTAGCAAAGATCGTAAAATATAAATAACGTTTTTAGGCGATATTTGTATTAACAGTTCTCACAACATTTGAAGTAGTCTAAGACATTAAATTCAAAAAAATAATAATAATAATAATAATATAGAATTAAATAGTTAATAAATCAAAAATCAGTTTTTAAGAAGAATGAAGCATGGAGCAGGGATGATGTGAATTGCCCTGGGTATTAGAGCTTACTGTTAAGCTATAGGAAAGGTTTTTAAGCCCTTGGTACATGTTTCTCAGTCTTGAATTAGTTGTAAGCCCTTTTTCACCTTTTTGGCAATTTTACTGTAGAACATCTTATAGTAGCTAATCTGTGTTCCTAATAGCTTATTTGGTATGTTCATGTTAGATTATTTCTTAAAATGTAGTATTTGTTCATTTGTATCCATAGTTGCTTAGTTTATCATTTCCACTGTTTAAATAGTCTATATAGGATTTATGAGTTTGTGTTGTTAACAGTGATGTTTTCTTAATTCAAAAGGTTAATTTCATCTTAATATCACTGTTGGAATCAGTTTTATGCATTGAATCATTGAAAACCTTTGAAAACCTCAAATTCAGTTGTTCATAGGGGGTGTTTGGAATTGTTGATCTACATGGCCTAAAGACTGTTTGTGTAGTTGTTTGTTGTTTACACAAGTCACCACATTTCCTATTAGGTAATATAAGTCAAAAATTTCATTACTTGTTCAATAAAAGTCAAATACACCTTTGATTTGATCTTGGGAGTTCACTGTTAAGGTTTATGATATCATTATCATACATATCAGTGCATAAATGGTTGTAGTAGCTTAATTTCATGTTATCATAGCTTAGTATCTCATTTACAGTCATTTGTGTTCAATCAAACCTCACATTAGTCAACCTTTACTCAATCTCAAAAAAGGTCAAATTTACCTTTGTCAATAAATCTCAGTTTTTGCAAGAATTTTCTAGGTTTTTGTGCTTAGATTTAGGATGTGAGCTTTTCACACATGGTAGTCCCTCACCTCATCTATTGAATCCCAGCATCCTTTTATTTTTGTGAATTTTACTGAGGGCCCCACCTTCACCCAAACTGAGCTGCAGGGGAGGGTATTCCCCTGTGCAGCAGACCTCACCACCACACCACCACTTTGATGGTGGTTTTTGGCCACTACAGTGGTCCCAAAGGCCCCCTCCTTGGTTCTTTGAACTCACCTACTGGCCCCCTCTCCATTTCAACCAAAAGTTTGAGTTTGATCTCAGTGGACCCCACTTGAAATCACTCCCAAAGGTTGTCCCACTTTCAATATTCACATAAGAAGTCAAGTGCTTATTTTGATTCATTTGATTATTCTGTGGTCACCATTGGCTTTTTCCAGCTTAAACATGTCCCTTTAGCTTATTCTCATCATAATCCACCCCTGGTCTCAGCTTAAAGCTCATTTCAAAGCTTTTAGCTTTGACAGTTGACCAAAGTCAACTGTCAAGCTCATAAGCCCTCAAATAGCTTATTTTCTAGTTATAAAAAAGTTGTTTTTGTAAAAGTTAGTTGTTTTTAGGTATAAAATAGTATTCCAAAAGAAAAATCCAGAAAATCAAATATTAATTATAAGTGATAGTTTCTATTTAATCTAATTTATCTTTTTAATTTTCATTTTTAGTTATTTATTAAGTAACTTGCATTTTTATATTTTTCTTAAATTTCTTTTAGGTTAAAGTATTTTTAGTAATTTTATCAGATTTTTATATTATAATTTGGTATTTATTAGATTTAATATTAGTTTTATTAGTAATTAATTAATATTTAAGTTTTAAATAGCAAAATTAGTTTTTATTAAGTAAACCCTAGTTTTTATAATTTTTCTAGATTTTATAAGTTATAAAATAATTTTAGGAATTTTCTTATAATTTTTACTGTTCATTTTCTATTTTTCTTAATTTAAAATAGTTTAAATTAATTAATATTTAGTTTTTAATTAATATTAATTATTTAAAAAGTAGAAAAATATAATTTTAATTTTAAAATTAGTTTTATAATATTTTAGATTTTTCCAAATTTAATTTTCATATTTTTAGTGTAATTCCATAATTAGTTATAATTTAGGTTAATTTAAATAATTAAAAGTAAATTGGAAATTAGTATTTAATTAATAATAATTATATAAATAGTGTAAAAATTAATTTTAATTTTCTAAAAATTTTCTTTTATTATTAGGATTGTAAAAATGTAATTTTCATATCCGTAAGTATTTTATTTCTTTAAATCTCGCGTTTTATTTTGTACGTTCACGTAACTTTAAGCTGAACGTACGCGTTTTTATATTTTAAAAGTTTTTGGTTTTTCCAACTTTCCAGTCTTGTTCATATAGCTTATTTAAGCTATTTCTTTGTAGATTCCTTAGTATAATCAATCACAAACCCTTTCCCGTCCAGATTAACCCGATCACAAGCCGTTTGAATACAATCCACACCTCGCTGGGACATAACGACCCGGGGAAACCCTGTATTCCACGGAGCATTGAGCCTAAGGAGTTTGACTATATTGACCACATCCATGGTTGACTTTAGTTGAGCGCTTTTGCCTCAATCACTTACCCTCTTAGGTTTACATTCGATACAACTCGCTTCTAAGTTCTAACTTAACGGTGTTAATATAGTATTATAGTCTATCAAACAAGATGTTCGAAATCAATGTGTATGGAAGGTGTAAAGCATTTGATTGTGTGTACGTGTATCACTAAAAAAGTCTACTAGGCGTAAAACTTAAGTACATGTATTTCAAAACTGTTACGCTTCACAATACGTCTACGTTTTAAATATATGAAGTAGAGAATAAGGCCCTAAATTCATTACAGTATATATGTCTAAATTGATACACTCCCATTACGTCTAGCTTATTGACCTGGTTGATATATTTTAAGTCATTGTGACCCATGAAAATTGACAATTGTGTTTTAGTTGTTGAAACTAATTTACTTTCTTGTACTTATATCAATAACACCCACAACAATTAACCACCCATATGAAAACAGATCTATGAGTGTCGTACTATTACAATGCTATCATTTAATAGAGTTGAGATTTTGTTGAGAATGAAATATAAATGATGTTTTAGCCAAAAGAAAAAAAGTTTGGTGGTAGAATTATATTGAATGCTAGTGTCGATGATAAACATGTTTTACATAGTTTTGGTGAAGTAATATTGTGAACTTTTTGACACTTGTTTCAACCTCATTTATTGTTATTGTAACCAACTAAAATGGTGCATTTAGTGCAAATAGAAAACCGGTCTTCTTTTAGGTGGAGAACCTATGTGTGTACCATAAAGTCATAAACATATGTGACAAAGATCACGACACATTTCATGAAAATAAATTACTGTTGCACAATGTAATGATTGCAGGAGGATGACAGTTATGAGACCTCACAAATTTTAACATGATAGTCACAACCCCTTTTACCAGGCCACCCTGAGTAATTAATTGTCTGCAAACAATTTTGGGACAGATGGTGTATAAAATAGTTAAAATAGTTACGAGCAACTTCTGGCTTTGTTTTTTCATCTTATTTACGCAATGCAAGAACAATGGAAGATACAATGGTAGTCCCCTTTGGATTTATATACGTCTTTGTATAAATAAACTAATATGTATATAAGATGAAAAATCTTTACAGACTATAAAATGAACACCTCGAACAAGAGCCAAACAAATGAAATAGAACGCAAAAAATATGTACAAAACTCGATGAATATCCAAACAATTTACCCCCATCGAATGCTGAATTGTTGGAGACTTCATAGTTGATACAATATTTAATGATCTTCTTCAGCCGCTAAAACCCTTTGCAATTTCCGAAAGGAAACATGTTGATCCAACCTCATTTGTGCTTGTAAATACATCTCCGCAATGATGATTCTTAAAATGTTGAAACAAATATTTCTAGTCAAAATAATCAGTATTGTGAACGGTGATTAGATGTTCATCCTCCTCGACGCTTTTTATGGGATCCTGATCATACCATGTTACGGTTCCTACAAAAAGCAGCAGACTTGCTTAAATTTCCTTCTACATAATGTCAATAGTTGACTAATGATACCATAATTCAAATATCAGAATGCATAATCATAATTCACAATATTTTCAAAAGCAAAAAGGTAAATTTCACGAACCAAAAATTGGGGGTTCTTTGAACTAAATGAGCAATGAATTTGTGATTTTCTTTTATTATCCATATGTTTTAAGATATGCTCAGGTTGTTCCTTGTAAAAATCAATTTATGACTTAAGAGTTAAGACATTCCTTGTAGAGCGGTTGTTTGACTTTTTGTCAAAAGTGTATAACACCTTCCAACTTGGTAAAATTTGCTCAAAAAGACTTTGTAAAAAAAATTGAAAATAAGTGTTGAACGTTTAGTCACATGTCTAAAATCCCGTTAAAGGAATGTTAGATTATCAACGACAGATTTATTTAAAACCTTGAATAGTCAACCGATAAGATGAATGAAGCATACCTGGTACTGCAGCTGGTTCTTGTTCTCTTGTCGAATGAAGAACTATTGTTCCCGAAAGAACAGTGATGAATCCACATATTTCAGATGCTATATCGCTAACACTCTGGTCTTTCCAATCCTACATACAGTCACTTGCTAGTTTATTTGTTGTTTATAATCTAAAAAGCTCCAGAACTTGTGAAATAGAACATACCTTGAACATAATTACACTTGCAATGATTGTTAAAGAAGTGAACATCACGTAATATATCGGGGAAACAAGTGCTGTGTTGAATGTATCTAAAGCCTGCAAATAAAGGTATCACATTATCAGCAAGAACTGATATGAAAGAACATAACATTTGCCAGAGGCAAATCACTATTCAGTGAATAGTGTAATCGTTGTCTTTTAACGCAATAGTGGCAAAGAGTCTTGCTAATATGCCCCTGTATATTGAGTTTTGAGAAATGGCAAAACGATATCATGAATGACAAGTTTATTGACTTTATATACACGTTTTTATAACAACATATGTAACAAATAATCTTCATAACAATTACTAACAGTACTTGGTTGTTCAAACTAAAATTATTTGGCTTAACCATCTCTACTTATAAAGCATAAAAACAACTAAATGTGTAACCGAATAACGCAAAATATAGTCACAGGTACCCGCCACCGCATTGCGGGGGTACCGTTCTAGTATATTATAATGATATTACGTTCTTTCTCGTAAAATATATGATTAAACTCCCCTCCGCACCATGTGGGAGAATCAATACCTCGTATAAAATACATCACAGGGCTGTTAACGACCTACTCTAACTACTTGACCTTGAAATTAATAACTTTCGAGCTCAACTTGAGTTATAACACAAAATAAGTTTCGCAACCCACGCTTTGGAATAATCGGGTCAACCTGTTCGAAAATGTGTCAAAGAACATATTTAAATGATGTACGAGTCACTATCAACCATAGTTGTCAACTGCTTATAAATCGAGCAAGATTACCTTAAAAAAGAGGCGACTCCACCCTGACTATCATACGACCTTCAATCGGGAATTAGTGTAATTTAAAAAATGAAAATAGAAAAAGAAGTTACTAAAGTTTTTTGCTATTTGTTGGTGACTTATTTTATGTGTCAATGTGTGTGTGTGTCATGACTCTTACGAAGTTACGAGTCAATTCACGACTTGAAACTTATTGAAAATTATGAACTGGAGTAGTTGATTCTTATCTTTTTACTGTGTTTAAGAATTTCGACAACAGCTTAAATGCTGTTTTGTCCATGATTATCCAATATGTCCATAATGTTATATTATTTCAGGCACTTCGATTTCACATCAACAATTTCTTATTGTTATTTGTGAATTGTAGTAAATTATTACCATAATAACATTCTGTTCTATCAAGTTTAAACATTACCAATCAATTGTTCATCAATGGCATCCCAATAAACAATGTTTTTTCAAAGTCTAGGAGGTCTTCCAACCCCCTTCCCACTACTACCAAAAACGATCAAACAACATTTTACTTCACTCATCTTGAGGGAATCCAAAAAGTACAAGAACCACAGAATGTAACACAAAGGTATCGAGTGAGAATTGATGCAAAACGCTTCGTATTAATAAAACAAAGAACCTGCCTTCAGCAAGGTTCGAGAGATTTGGCATGATTAACACCTTCTAAAGATCTTGACAAAGAATACGCTCAAGCCTACACAACCAATACACACATGAAGACTTATGAAGACCCGATAATGAAAAGAGAACCTTCATTAATGCAAAATTTTCATGTTACAATTTATAAAAAAGGCTACTTAGTATTAAGTTAAATTTTAACTTCATCATGTTTTGTTTTCCTTTTACCTAATGAAGTCTCTGACTTCCTTCAAAAAGAAAATTACAAAACATAACAAAATCAAATTTGAAAAACATAATATCCTTGTTAATTAAGGAATCAATTATATTTTACCCTTTCACCATTGTGATCTCCATGAATCTTCATGAATGCAATTGTATAATAAGGTCAAGTGTAGCTATTGTCAAGATTTTCTAAAAGTGGCACTGCCAAATCTTGAACCCTTGATGAAAGCATACTCTTCCTTTTATTAGTTAGAGCTTGAATTATGAATACTTATTAGTAATGTATAATCATTTATTATGGACAAATTACTCATTAAGAAAGTACATCGCTACCTTATTTATAGCATTTTCTCTTTTGTAAAAGATATCTCAAGTATTTAAAGGATCACTATTGTTGTAATCACTCTTATGCTTTATTGGATTGTTGATTTTGATATCATACGAGAGTTGGTATACATCCCTATTCCTTATTTAGATTTTTTATGGTTCTTTTTCACAAAATCACAGATGAATCTAAACATCCATTGATGACATATGTCTTTGCATCAAGCCCCCTATCAATACCTTCCATATTTTTTGTAGTTCAAGAATTGGAATTCAAAATCTGTTGTTATCCCTTTCAGAATTACTTCTTAAGGTGTAAAACAAGTAGTTGTTTGATTGTTATTTACGCCAATGGGAAAGGATACCTCATAGAATTAGAAGATACCTTGTTTCTATGGGATGTCACTGGTGACCAGGTGATTAGCAATCTTAAACTTAACATGACAAAATTATACTATGCATACCTAAGTATGAGAGAGTTAGGATCAAATGAGAAGAAAAATTAAAATGAGAAGGATGAGAATAAACCACAACCACACATTTCAGATGCACCTACAAAAAGAGATGCATCTCCCCTTGAAATTCTCCCTCTTATTTGAAATGTGTGGCTGAAATTCCTTCAGGAAATGTCAAAGGGGGCTACCTAACTTTCCAGTCGGTGTTAGTTACACCAACTTCGGCCAAAATTTTGCCAGTAAATGTCAAGTTACCATTCTATCCCACTAAAGTATTGAACTTTGAATTTAAAATTTTAAAAGGAAATTAAACTAAACAGAGTTATACTTTTGACAAACTCAATAAAGAATTAAAATTTGAGATTTGATATCATGAACAAGTTCTATAGTGCAACTCAAACACTGTTAACCTACCACCACCCCCTTCACAAATTTGTGTTCTTTTTTTATTGGAGGTATTAAACTATTATGTTTTGACCACCAAACGAAGAAAAAACAGGGTTTTTTAGTCAAATTTAGGCCATTTACACCGGTTTTGATGTTAATAACGGTGATTATGTCTGGCATCCTTTGATTTTTCTTTATAGCTGGATGGCCTATTAAGTAATTATAGTATTATACAAAACATCCATGACTTCCAATACTATTTTCTGAAATGGAGTATTAAGTATTAACATTACCTTGTTAAGATAATTCAGCTGTGTGATCACACATAGTACAGCAACAGTAACAAAAACCCAAGTTTGAGGGTATGCAATCTGACTGACTCCCTCTAGAGTAAGCTTTATAGCAATGCCGATGGCCTTAATGCTTACAACCTACAAAATGAATTAGTCAGAATCATAAGCGATGCCATTCTTGTAAAAAACAAAAGCTAGTTAACGAATTTACCGTAAGTGAACCCATTAGAGAACATATCCCCAAGTATATCAATATATTTGACTGCCCATAACGAGGTTCAAAGTGCATCACAAGAGCTGCTACTAGTGACAATGTTGCTGCTACGTATATCAGGAATGCTGTTGATAGAATTATGTTAGTAAGAAACACATTTCTTGAGAAATTAATATACTTCTAATGACGAAATTTTACAGGGGTGTTTGGGTGTTTGTTTTATAAGCGATTATGTGGTATTGTATATTTAAATAACCAGAATTCAAATTTAGTTGCAATAAAATATCGTGCAGAAAATAGTACACACAGTCATTTTGGCAATTTTCCCTTTTAATTTCTGCTTGAATAATCGGACCTACTACAGCTGTATAAAAATAACTACTAAGATAAACAGTTTACAACACAATAGCCAACCCGACCTGGTTCAATTGCTAAGTTCCATATCTCTTCTACAGAACTGGGAGTGGACTCCTCAGGTGCATGAATCACAACAATTACCGAACCAACTATGCATGAGATACATCCGACAACACCCATTCGCTTCAGCTTTTCTTTTAACATGAAGTGCGCCAAAACCGCGCTGTTCGAATTTATCACTCATTTTAGATCGAGATTTTACGCGGGTTGTTATGTATACAGCTTATAAAGTAGAATAAGTGACTGACTTTTTGAACCATCATACTTATGATTAGGATATTAGCCATTTTCATGTGCATATAATAAGCAAAGTATGACAACTCATAGAATGGAGGTGGTTTGGACCAAGCTTGGAAATATAATGCAATAAGAACATTGTTAATCATACCCTGAAAATGTCTATTATAGTGTTTGTACTTTGTAGTGTAAAAAAAACTGAAGGGTTTATATATAAAATACCGATGTACTTTCTCATACCTCTTGTTTTAGCCATTGTACATTTGAATCAGAAAAGGATGACTTTGTGTCCCGTTTGGGTCATTTGTAAACAGAAAACCCTTAGAAACCGGTTTTTGAAACGCTTTTTTTTTTTTTTTTTTAAAGACAATGTTAGATGCAGGTATAATAATGTTATAATTATATATAGAGTTGCAACTCATATAAAAAAAGGTTAAGATAACGGGTAACAATATGATCTAAACGGGACAAAAAAACACCTTAATATGACTAAGACGTACAAAAAGCAGTACAACGACTAATATGAGGTAGCTGAAATTCTACATTGAATTTTATATTAAATATAAAACATAATAAAATTTAAAAAGTTGTTATCTTAATGAACCCTGATTGAAAATCTTAGATCGCCTGCGTTTAAGAAGTATAGCGAATTTTTCTTACATATACACAAAAATAGTGATTTATTTGCAATGAGAAGTCAAGTATGATGATTAGAAAATTCAGTCACTTGATTTAAAATAGAGTTTAAACTATTACCTAATGATTATACTCAATGCCCCAAGTGGTGTTACAAGGACAGCCGGAGCATAAGCATATGCAACAAAATTAGCAGCCTCTCCAACGATCACTATATGTTATCCAAATCCAAAGTCAATCATACATAGCTAGTTAGTCTTTTTGTTCAAATAGAGGTTTATGTTTGTATCCTAATAACTATTGAGAACTTACTCGTAATCATGCCAACCCACCAAAGAGGTTCTTGTAGGTAAGTGTAACCTCCATGTCCTACAACATTAAAAACATGAAAATCGCATGGTATATCAAATTTAAAAGAAGCAGGAAGCTGCGCTTATGAAGATTCATATTTATTAGCAAACAATTAAAAAGTACATGTAAGATAGTTATGACATCTTGTTCTTTCCTTTTTAACTTGATATAAAATGTTGTGAGTCTTAATCTTTATAAGGTTATACTGTTATAGAATTCAGAAAAGGAGTATCAAATCCCATTGCAACGTCTGCCATGTAGGAGCATAATTGAACCATGTAATATCGTGTTTGCTTATTTTGAAACTATGTATAGTAACGTGAGTGATTTAGTTTTTCTGATTCCCGAAATCGCAATGAGCACTTAGGCACGTTCTGAGTCTAATAATAATCCTCACTGTTTGTGATTTCCGCTGTTCACTAGTCCCTCCTTTTCAAACTAATGGAGACATGGCTTTTTACTTTTATCCCATATTAGATTATCGTTTTGATTCCTGTCAGTTTTTGAAGTGGGTCAAGCAACATAATATATTTTCTTTACAGTTTCTCTAACAAAATTATAAGGAAAGCCAGTATTTTATATATTTTTCTAAAAAAACTAGTCCTTACATATATAGATCTTAGCTTATCAAATAAATGTAGATATCAAGTTCATCAAACTCCACAGATCGCTAACTAACATATAAATCATCTTAAAATGTTTCGACACAATGATGTCCAATGATTATCCATATAGATAATATAGTGATAGCAATGATTTTAAGACTATTACAGAATTCCTTACAATTCTTTTTGTCATGAGTTAAAGGCTCACGGACATAGTTAGCAATTCATAAGAAATACAGTTTTTAGCCCTAATGGTTAGAGAAGCTAACAGAAAAAGAAAATCTTGGACCGTGAATAATCTACACTAGACCTTGAAAAATATCAAAATGATCTATTTGCTGCCCAAATAGCCAATGGCGTAATATCTTATCATATTGTAAAATCTACTTAGATAAGATAGAATTAAGACCTGAAAATTTTATTAAACAGCGAGACCCTACAGAAAATACATAAGTTTTGGGGACCCCTACCATTCAGTCTCATTGTGCCAGACACGAAAAACGACGGGTCTGACTTCTGAACTTGCCATAAAGAGACAGTAACCTTTAAGATTTAAGTAATTTATAGTCTTCAATAACTACCTTTACATGAAGTGAAACACTATTCTACATAATTAAAATACTTAGTTTAAATATGCATGATTCCTAGTAAAACTAGATTTACTATTGTCTAATGTCATCTGACATTAACTATTCAAATTATTAATATAATTTGCATTAGCTCTTCCAAGATGTTATCACAGGTTCATCCACAACTAATGATTGCATCTTCACACACATCCACTCTATTAACCAACTCATTCAAGAAAGTACATTGAAGATCGTCAACTACTGCCCACACCATAACAAGCATGAAGCAGATTCTCTGGTTAAAAATGGGACT
Source organism: Artemisia argyi (assembly GCA_030686995.1). Lineage (NCBI taxonomy): Eukaryota > Viridiplantae > Streptophyta > Magnoliopsida > Asterales > Asteraceae > Artemisia > Artemisia argyi. The sequence continues at coordinate 98,271,477 of CM060699.1, read as the reverse complement.
TTCGTCTTCCCTTCCTGAAAAAGAATCCACTTAAGGAGGTGTCTGAAGTGCGTTCTGGAAAGTGATTATCTAATCAATTTCTAGTGTTCGTAACACAATTGACACTTCTGCTTAAGATTATGTTATTTGCAGGTCAAATAATTAGTTGAGGCTAGCTACAGCATAACTCATAAGTATAAAGTAGAGTAAAGAGTACATATATACCTTTCTTTTACCATTGAGTTATCTGTTACTTCCTTAAATAACCAATATATGTCAAATACTCGACTATTACAACTTTACGCAGGTACAAGAGATCCACGCCACATCTTATTAACATCAGTTATCTTAGTCAGGTTATCTGGTCTCGCATAATCACTTTCTGAAAATGCATCCAACACCCATGACCCTTTATAAAGCCTCAATCAAGAGCTCCTAAAATATGATTTTTTTTCCTTTCACACTCGAGGGGAAACAGAAAAAAGCGAGCGTTTGGGACTGCTTATATAAAACTACTTATTTGAAAGTGCTTATTTATGCTAATAACAAGATATGTAGTTAAATAAACCACATCTTAGTAAAACTAGTCCATACCTTCCTACAAACTTAATTAAAATTTCTAAATTAAGATGACAAGAGAACCAAGGAGAGCTTGAACTTAAGTTGATAGCTCCACGAGCTTTCAGAACGCAGGGTCAAATTTGGATTGAGAAGATACAAGTCCCGAGCTTAGCTTTATCAATACTTAACTATAACAACTACCATTTAAACCCAAAAGATCAAACCTCAAGCATAACTTGTATAGACAAAAAATCACTTGAAAAGCTGGATTCACGCTTGGCTGTTTGTCACATATTTCGATCTCATTTAATACTCGAGCTCAAATGTTTTAGCCAGAACTAGCTCTAAAAAACCAAAACAGCCTCTAAAACACTAAAACTAACACATATAAATCACTATTCAAACCCAAAACATCAAGCTCGCCATACTAACTATCACAACAATGAATTCAATTGTCACACTTTATAAACATTTCGAGCTCGTTCAAGCTCAAACTTGATAAAAGCTCAAATCTTTTTGCCAGAATTAGCTCCATAAAACCAAAACAACCACTCAAACACTAAAATCAACACGTGCCTCTCAAAATTCAAACCCACCATACTAAATTATAGCAACTATGAATCTAACCTTGGAGCTAGTTAAAGCTTAAATTCGATGACAGTTCAATTTTAGCTCCATGAAACCAAAACAATTTCATAAATCTTAAACTAACGCCCATCAAATTTAAAAAACGTAACATCAAACCTACTACGAAACCATACCAACAATGAATTTGAACTCAAATTTGATAAATGCTCGAATCTTTTTGCAACAACTAGTTCTATAACACCTCAAGAACACTAAAATCAACACATGGCCATCACAATTCAAACCCATCCTACTAAACTCGCCATACTAAACCATACCAACTACGAATCTAACCTTGCCACTTTATATACACTTCAAGCTGGTTAAGCTAAATTCGATAAAAGCTCAAATCTTTTCGCCACAATTAGCTCCATAAACCAAAACAACCTCATAAATCCTAAAACTAACACATACACATCAAAATTCAAAAACACTAAAAGCTCGAATCTTTTCGTCATAATTAGCTTCAAAAAAACAAAACAACCACTCAAACACTAAACCAACACATACCAATCATACAAAACATGAAATCAAACATCACAAAAGATCCAAAAAAAGAAAAAGCATACCAGCACCAAAGCCAGTAGCAGCAGCAGCTTTCTTAAGGCCTTTTTTCTTCAAAATGAAACTTGATCCAATAAAACCACTTGATAACACAGCCAATATCAACCCTGTTGCATTATCTGAAGCACCCATCTTTTTTTTCACTCAATTTTGCAAGTTTTCCCGCCAAATCAAGAAAACCCTAATAAGACAATAGATGCAAAAGTGGTTTGAATTCAAGAAAAATGGGTGTGAAAAAAGATTGATGATAATTGAGGTGAGAGTGTGAGTGGGTCCGAATGTGGGGTCCGGAAATGGTGGGTGGGTATTCGGGTCAAGTATTCGGGTGGACCCATGTGACAGCTATGTGTTTGTTAAAGAAGATGAAGTTGACCAACCAGCTCATTTCATTTGTGATTTGTGTGTCTTGTCTGTTATTGGGCTTTTTTTCAACCAATTGTGAGATTTTGTGTTTTTTTATAAAAGCTTTATTATTTTTTATTGTTTTAAATTACTCTCACAATAATTGTGCATCGATAAAGACTAGTTTGATACTCGCGCATTGTAGCGGCAAGTACTTTGCTGAACGCTATTATTCAATCATATAATTTTTATGGTAATAACTTTAAATTTATGCATGACGATTAATGGTGAAAGGTACTTGATAGTTAATAAATGTCAATATTCGTATAATATTATATAATGTGATATATAGAGTAGTATACATTGGTTCGTGTAAATATATGATTAGTAAATTTATATACGACATTGCTTAAAAAAATATGAATTACGTTATTCAAAGCTCCACTTTTTCATACCTTATAAACCACCTGAAATTTTGTGTACTTTGACATTACAATTCTTTTTAATCGAATTTAAAGGTCACGATTATGATGATTACATTAGTAGCTTGTTTGTTTTGTACCTTGTGGTATATTAATTACATTTTGAATAAAAATATTTTATGGGTAACATTAACTATAAGTGTCGTATAGATATATTAGTGCATTTAATAATTGTAAACATAGTTTAGAATTTTTTTTTTAATTATTTGTATAATATGTTTTATTATTTGTATTGCTTAATTTATATTTAAGTGATGTATTAATGACATTTAATGGAGGAAAATGAATTCCACTATTATATGTATTCAAGTTACTCGCAATTTAAGAAAAAACATAATAGTTGCTTTTTTTTACTTTTAACATAAAATTTTACATTTAACTAATTAATAAAATGTGATCCAGCTCATTACCTCTATATATAATACAGGGCCTCTATATATTATAGAGGGGAGTTTCATGAAAAAAAAAATTAATAAACTAATATTAAAATATAAATTCTTAATTAAAAATTTGATTTTTTCCCCTAGTGAAAATGACTCATAGGTTACTATTAAAAAAAAAAAAAAAAAAAAAAAAAAAAAAAAAAAAAAAAAAAAAACTTTACAAAACACACCCTGAACTTTTTAATATTTATGACTTTTTTATATAACAAACTTTATTTGCTATATATCTATCAGATATCTACTGATTTTTTGAATAAGAAATATACTGGCAAAAAGGTTTCTCAATAACGAACAAAACAAGTCTAATATTGATATGTTTTTTACGCACGTACAGTTTTATAAAAAATATCGAAGTTACTTTCAAAATGCACCGTTAACCTATCAAATAACTTTAAAAATTATCCTAAATTTTTTAAAAACTATAAGGGCAAAAATCGTACAGCTCTATAAAAGTTTGTATATAATTCACGTATAGTTTTATATAAAATATCGAAGTTACTTTCAAAATGCATCATTAACCTATCAAATAACTTTAAAAATTATCCTAAAATTTTTTAAAACTATAAGGGCATAAAACGTACAACTCTATAAAAGTTTATATAAAATTCTTTTGTTTATATATATATATATATATATATATATATATATATATATATATATATATATATGGGGAGGGTTAATGTAAGATTAAACTTAAAGTTGTAAAAATAAAATCTAGCCTAAACACCCACTAAAACCATTTTATAAATAACCATATTAGAAATAATACACAAAAAATAAAGTATTAATACTAATTAATATTTTAGCAACTAATAACCAACTGATACATGAATTTGGATTAGTGATACACAACTATAAATTTACATGTCGAATCAAAGTGTATCACCTTAGTTTTCTCAATTTAAAGAAGAAAACTATCGGAACTTTAATAATTTTAGTTGTAATCAATAAAAAAAATATTTTATTTTAACGAGAGTGTCACTTGTCAGATTTTAGTTGGATCTTATTTTTACAACTTTAAAATTGATCTTATTTGATCTAGATTCATATATATAGGGGAGGGTTAATGTGAGATCAAACTTAAAGTTCTAAAAGTAAGACCTAATCTAGACCATTGGATCTATTAATTGGTGCCAGATGAGATTAACATTAAATGAGTGACATTATAGTAATTAAATAGAGTTTCAAGGGTATTTTGGAGAATTTAAATCCCAATATAGTTTTAAAAAAAATAATTTTGGCTTTTATTTTTATACCAGTGCACATTTTTTTTATACATAACATGATACATCAAGTACATTAAAAATATATTTGCGTTAACAAATACACGAGACCATACATCAGGTACATTAAAAATATATTTATATTTATATTAATAAATACATGATGACCACCTCCTAAATGTACTGATAAGCACATTAAAAAATGTATTTACATTGATAGATACATCACGTACACATAAAGATACATGTGGTTCATTAAAAATATATCAACATTAGAACTCGTACACTACAACAATTTCTACACTAGAACTAATCGGTGCATCAATACTAGAACCAATCTTTGATACACAACACATTGCTACACTATAACTGATCCATGTATAACTAAGAAAACAAGATCTGGTACAAATCAGGTACATCAAAATAAATCCATATGGCCATAATAGATCCATGTATCAACATTAGAATTTAGAACACTTTTTTTTATTTAAAGATCCATATGCCCATAACAAATCAATAAGAACAGGTGTACAATTTTTGAAGGTCTTCTGTTCCTAAAAACAAAAACAAATCGTAACAGCTCTTGAATACACACCGACTAGTTCTTGAATACACACCGACTAGTTCTTGAATACACAACGGCTGTTAGGGATATTAAGGCCTCGCCGGAAAATGAATCCTCACCGGAAAAAAATGTGATACCCAGAATCCAGCGGGATAACGATACCTCGCCGGAAAATGAAGCCCCGTCAAGATAACGAATTCTTGCCGTAAAAACTAAGCCCCGTCGGGGTAACGAATCCTAGACAGATCGAATGTTTTTTTGTGACACATATTCGTTCGAGACCCCACATACAAAACCCGGAAAACAAGTCCTCGCCGAAATAAAAAGCCACGAAAGTGGTATTTTTTTACACCGGTATGTGTGGAATATGGTTGTGGTGCTGGCCGAACGTGATTTTGTATTGGTGGTGGGGTATATTGGTCGTGATTTGGGAAGGGATATGAGATGAGATTGATTTTTAATTAGAGAGGATATTAGAATGGAGATGGATGTTGGGTATATTTGTTTTTAGGGTTAGAGGTTATTTAGGGCTAGGCATGTTAAATACCTACAATACCCTTTTAGACATTTATTGAATTTACAGTTTTTTATGTACAGTAAAACCTCTATAAATTAATAGTGTTGGGACCGGTATATTTTATTAATTTAGCGAGATATTATTATATCGATAAATTAATAATTTATTAATTTAAAGAGGTCTAACGTTTGGCCTTTAAATTTTCAAGTCTAATAAAATAGCTAGTTACAATCTATACTCATTAGAGACGAAAAATAACTTTGAAAAACAAGTTTCAATTAACATTTTATTAACTCACATTCACGCTTTATGAAATTAAAATTAACACTTTTTGTTGCAATGCAAGATGACAACGCACCAACTCTTTAGTGCAATAAGGAGATTTTAAGATAAACTCAATAGATTTGAAGTTAAACAAAAAACAATTGACTATGGATTATTTTTTACTAAACAATCTTAGGATTTTGAAGTGTATCTCTCTCTCACACATATATACATATATATACATGGAATTTTTAGTAATTATTAATTTATAATTTCATTGGGACTAATATATATACACTGGGGTTTCAAAAAAATTATTATCTTATTATTTTATCGATTGGGGTCTAAATTTGTACTGGTCCCAAGTTGGGACCGGACAAATTATTAATTTTATCGAGGTTATTAATTTACCGAGTATTAATTTATAGAGGTTTTACTGTACTCAAATTCCACTTGTCCAAATCCTGTTAGTTTTTGAATGGATCTTAGTTTTAGAACTTTAAGGTTAATCTTATTTGAACTCAAATCTACACACACACACACACACACACACACACACACACACACATATATATATATATATATATATATATATATATATATATATATATATATATATATATATATATATATATATATATATAGTGTAAGGTTCTTTTCAGAACCAAATAAATTGCGAGAACTGCGAGAACCAATCTCAGCCATTCGTTTATTTGATCAATGGATGTAAATGTTTAATGGCATAAATGTAATAAAACAAAAGAAGAGTGGCATTTTACAATAAAATAAAGGGTAAAAAAGGAATTTTGTTTACAATTTCTTTCCCAAACCGTCAACCTCCCATAAGATCTGTATCTTCATTTTCAGTTTTTTTATCTCTTTCTCTCACACAAAAAAAACCCTGAGCGCCTCTTTTCTGATCCGGATCAGATGAAAATCTCGACAAACAATATTATAGAGGCTTGATTCGTTATGTATATGAAAGTTGGGTCCTAATTCGCCAAAAAGAATTGTTTCGAATCGAAACAAAAAAAATGAGTATGGAGAAAAATCATCCTTTAATTGATCAGTCCCACCACACAATGTAATCAGTCAAGGTAACAAAATTATGTACACAAATTAATTTGATTATAGTAAAACAAATATCTATGCACTTTTTCACGATATCGAATTTATTTGAAATCCTTAATTTAATGTAATTTACTTTCTGCAATTGTCGACTGATATCGAATTTATTTGGTTATTAAAATTGTTTTCGATTTCTGAATGAAGTTTGTTTTTGTATGTTGGTTCATCTTTGATTTTATAGGTCGGACAAATACATGTGCACGTTTTTGGTGAAAATCGATCGTCGTTGCGAACATTCTTAATGAGAACAATGTAATTGGAGGTTATAATTTTTTCTTATACACTTTCGTAGAGTTCAATGTTTAATATATATTGAGTAACATGGACTAGTAAATATGTAGTGATTGATGGGTTTTCTATTCCCTAACTAGATTAATACGCAGCGGAAATAATAATAATCTAGGCCAAGAAGGGAACTAAACCCTAGAGGATCTAAACCTAATTAACTAAAAGCAACTTAAAAGAAATAAATAATTAAATAAGTAATAAGAAAATTACTAACCATTAAGAAAATCGAATTTCTCACGCGGACCACCTTGGTCGAACTTGGAGGCGAGTACCCAAACGAGAGTACCTCTAATAGCTCACACCCACGAACCAAAGAGAAAATCTATTCGAACTCCTAAGGTCCCGATACACGAAAGACTCTTATAAGGAGTAAGAATGAGAAGAAAGGAATGAGCAAATAAAAGCCAAGGCATGTTCCTTCTATTTATAAGGAAAGAAAAAGGTTTTGGTTTACCCTTTGGAGTGATGTGGGACAAACCCCAAAAACCATCCCATGACCTTTATACCACATAACACTTACGTGGTTATGCCGTAACTTATTCTTTGAATCATTTTTCTCTTTTATAGTTCACCGAGGGCGACCCAAAAAGGACTCTACTTTTGACGATAGTCTCACCAATTAGTTATGAACTTGGACATTAATTCCAACAGTCTCCCACTTGGACAATTCATCAACTATAATTGGTCTAAGCCTATTCCGATCAACTAAGCAGAGAGTGCCATCCAATGCAACTTCCGAACTCTGAATCATATCTTAGAGTCAGCCCTTAGATAAGCGATCAACTATTCCTTTGTTCTACTGATATCGTATGAACCTGAGACATGGATTTTAATCAATCTCCAGGTTCAACATTATGTTTCTCGATTTCTGATTATTTGACTATATGAGACTACTGAATTGAACACATCAATTTAGTCCCGGCTAGGCCTAGCACATTTAAGTCAACATTTAATCATCGAGGGGCCCATTGATATCGCTTTCCCTTTTAGGCGAAAGGAACAAATAAACTTTGAATACATAGAACTAGTCAACTTATCATGTCGTACCTAGCATACCCTTTATAACTGGCATTTACGCACAGCGTTTGAATAAACTAAAGTATAACAGACTTGAAAACTAGATACTCGATGTATCTCCATTTTAAGAATAGAGGATATTATCATCTTAGAATTACTCGTGATCTCAATCCATGAAGTAATCTCTCTAAGTACGGGTTTGTCCTATACTTAATTCCCATTAAGTACTCATGAGTGTTGCAGCATTCTCTATGCCATGTCTAATCTTTATAGACAATCTACTAGCACTCCATGACAGTCTTAAATCAATACTTACTTCCTGTAGTATGAACGACTGAGGAGGTTTGAGTAAACTAAGTACTCAGGAAGTGGATTCTAAACATGCAAAAATGAAACACAATGATAAATAATAGTAAATGGTAGCACACTTGCAAATAAACAAATCTCCATTATTTAATCACCAAATCTATTACGATTTCAATCATTGTTTATAATGTTTCAAACTCAAACTAACAACTAAAACTTTATTTTATCTTTCAATCCTATGCTCCATGCATGTTCATCGTGTTTGGATTTAGCCAATGCCTTTGTGAATGGATCAGCTAGATTATCCTCTGATCGTATGTCTTTCACAATCACGTGTCCTTCTTCTACCTTTCTTCGAACAAAATGGTATTTCCTTTCAATGTGTTTTGACTTTCCGTGATCCTTGGGTTCTTTAGTCAAGGCGACTGCACTCTCATTATCACAGAATATTTCAATAGGGTCTTGTACAGTTGGAACAACTCCAAGATCTCCAATGAAATTCTTCATCCAAATAGCTTCCTTTGAAGCCTCACAAGCTACAATATGCTTAGACTCGCACGTGGAGTCTGCCATTGTATCTTGCTTTGAACTTTTCCACGACACTGCTCCCCCATTTAGAAAAAATACCCAACCAGACTGTGAACGACTATCATCTTTATCTGTTTGGAAACTTGCATCACTATAACCAGTCACTCTGAGTTCTTCTTCTCCACCATAAACTAAGAGCCTGTCTTTAGTATTTCTTAAATACTTAAGAATGTTCTTTACAGCTGTCCAATGACCTTCACCAGGATTCTGCTGATGTCGACTCACCATGCTCAAAGCAAAGGAGACATCAGGCCTTGTACACGTCATGGCATACATGATCGATCCTATAGCTGAAGCATATGGGACTCGACTCATTCTGTCCAGTTCTTCATTAGTTTTCGGACATAGATCCTTACTAATATTTATGCCATGATGTAAGGGTAGATTCCCTTTCTTAGAATTCTCCATTTTGAATCTTTTCAAATTTTTATCTAAGTACGTGTCCTGGCTAAGTCCTATAAGACGCTTTGACCTATCTCTGTAAATCTTTATACCGAGAATATATGCTGCATCTCCCAAATCTTTCATAGAGAAACATTTCCCCAACCATTCTTTTACACTTTGTAATGTTGGGATATCGTTTCCTATGAGTAGTATATCATCCACATATAATACCAGGAAGACTACAATACTCCCACTGACTTTGATATATATACAGGACTCATCTTCGCTTCTAGAAAATCCAAATTGTGTGACTTTCTCATGGAAGCAGAGATTCCAGCTACGAGATGCCTGTTTAAGTCCATAAATGGCCTTTTGAAGCTTGCACACTCTTTTAGGATACTTTGCATTTTCAAAACCTTCTGGTTGTGCCATAAACACATCCTCTGTTAGTTTTCCGTTAAGGAAAGCGGTCTTGACATCCATCTGCCATATTTCATAATCATGAAATGCAGCTATGGCAAGCATTATCCTAATTGACTTTATTTTAGCTACTGGTGAGAAGGTTTCCTCATAATCAATCCCGTGGGTTTGAGTATAACCCTTCGCTACCAACCTAGCTTTATAAGTGTGTACATTCCTATCCATGTCTGTCTTCTTCTTGAAGATCCACTTACATCCCACAATCTTAAGACCGAGTGTAGTGTCAACCAAATTCCAAACTTGGTTGTCATACATAGACTGAATCTCGCTTTTCATAGCTTCTTTCCACTTAGCAGCCTCAGGGCTTGCCATCGCTTCCTTGTAGTTGGCAGGCTCATCCAACTCACTTAGTGTACTATCACTAATCTTGTCCTCTTCAATATGGAAACCATAATAGAATTGAGGATCCTGAGAAGGCTTGCTTACTCTACTACTTGTTCTGCGAATGGGTAAGGATATATCATCAGGTTCAACAGGTGTCACCACCTCTTGTTGAGTGTCAGTGTTTACTACAGGTTCTTCATCGGCAGAATCTTGAATTTCTTCAAGGTCTATTTTACTCCCACTGTCCTCTTTGGATATCATTTCTCTCTCGAGGAACGTTCCTCTTCGAGCTACAAACACCACATTATCCTTGGGTCTGTAAAACAAATATCCAAATGACTCTTTAGGATAACCGACGAAAAGACACTTTTCGGATCTAGCTTCTAGTTTGTCCTGAGCTTCTCGTCTAACGAAAACCTCACAACCCCAGATTTTGATGTGCCCAAGGGAAGGACGTTTTCCCTTCCACATCTCAAAAGGTGTCTTCGAAACCTTCTTAGTGGGTACAAGATTTAAGATATGGGCGGCTGTTTCTAATGCGTAACCCCAGAAGCTTATTGGAAGTGTTGCTCGACACGTCATAGATCGAACCATGTCTAACAGGGTTCTGTTTCTCCTCTCCGTAACTCCATTTAGTTGTGGTGTTCTAGGAGGAGTTAATTGTAAAACTATACCACAGTTTTTAAGATGATCGAAAAATTCGATACTAAGGTATTCTCCTCCCCTATCGGATCGGAGTACCTTTATCTTTCTGCCCAGTTGGTTCTCTACTTCGTTTTGAAACCTTTTGAATACTTCAAAAGTATCCGACTTATGTTTAATCAGATAAACATATCCATATCTACTGAAATCATCAGTAAATGTAACGTAGTAGCGATTTCCATCTTTTGTGGTTGATCGGAATGGTCCACACACATCCATGTGTACTAAGTCCAATAATCCTACACCTCTTTCACATGTTCCTGTGAATGGTGATTTAGTCATCTTTCCCAATAAGCAAGACTCGCATACATCATCCGATTTGAAGTCGAATGATTCCAACACTCCATCCTTTTGGAGTTGGGCGATGCGTTTCTTGTTTATGTGCCCAAGACGAGAATGCCACAATTTTGATTTATCAAGCTCATTAGACGAACCAACATTTAAAATCACATTGCCATTATCACTAATACATTCAACAGTTTCATATATGCCTTTGCAAGGAGAAGCTTTAAATATAAAACAACCATTTGAATAAACCAAAATATCTCCATTCTCATTGTCAAATGAAAATTGATAACCATCCTTAAACAAAACATGAAATGAAATAATGTTTCTTGTCATTTCTGACGAATAACAACAATTATTTAAATTTATCCTAACTCCAGACTTTAGCATGAGCTCGTACTTTCCAATCTTCGTCACAGGTGTGATTTTCCTGTTCCCCATGACTAAGTTGAGCTCTCCATGCTTCAACTTCTTATTTTCCTTTAGACCCTGCGATACAGTGCAAATGTGAGTACCACACCTTGTATCCAAGACCCACGAATCAGAAGTTGTAGTATTGTGGAGTTCGATCATAAACATACCTGAGTGACTACCTTTTTCGACCTTTCCGTCTTTGAGGTCCTTCAGATATTTTGGGCAGCTACGCTTCCAATGTCCCTTTGTGTTGCAGTAGAAGCACACTGCTTCCTTTGGATCATTTGTCGGTGCAATATCAGATTCAGCCTTTCTCTTAGACCCATGATCGGACTTTCCTTTTGTGGCCTTTCCTTTCCGGTTGGAATGAGAAGTCATTCTTTTCTTTGCATTATAACCAACAGTCAACACAGGAGCCGCTGAAGTAGAGGGCATATCAATCTTCTTGATCCCTTGCAAAGCGGTTTGCAACAAGCTATGGAGTTCCATTATTGAGGTCTCTTTCCCGTTCATTTGATACGAGAGCACAAACTGATTGTAATCAGCTGGCAGACCAGATAGGATTATGTTGATAGAAAGCTCAGTATCGAATACCATGTTCAGAGATCCCAATCTGTCAAAGTACCCTTTCATCTCTAAGACAAAAGCACAAATAGAGGCTCCAGGTTTTGGTTTGCAAGCCATGAGGGATTTAACAACATCAAGGCGTTCTTTGCTTGCCTTTGCCTGAAACATTTCTTTGAGCTGTTAGTTCATCTCATAAGCCCAAGTGTTCTCAAAATTCTTTTGCAGTTCAGGGCTCATGGACGATGCCATGATGCATGACACTTTGTTTGCATCATCATAGTGCTTTCGGTGAGCTTCAATCTCTTCTTGGGTTGAATCATCATCAATTTTGGGAATTTGCTCATCGAGAACATACTCTTTGTTCTCGTACCTTAGGGTGAACCTAAGGTTTCGCATCCAGTCCATATAGTTAGGACTGGTGAGTTTTTCCCTCCCAAGAACTGAGAGTAATGAGAAGTTTGGGTTATGTGAGGGATTGGGAACGGGAGGATTGACACCATTTTCAGTAGTCATCTATAAGATAAAATAATTTTAGTTTAGAATGAATATTCCTTAATCAATTACCAAATTTTATATTAAGGCTAGGATCCATATTTTAGATTCGTTTTATGAAGAGGGTTGCCGTAATCACATCACGAAATTATTTTAGGTAGACAATGTCTTTGTCAATTTCATTCTCTATGAAATTCCTAGTTCTTTTGAGATTCATTGATTCTGATCAATGGCATGTTAATCTCGTATATGCTTATCTACAATTCATGACTGGGATGCCGAGGATCATGAATAAGGCAGTGAATTTAACCATGCAAAACCCGCGTGGTACCTGGCTCGAGTCAGCCCGAGAATCGCAATACCCACATCACCTTTCACTTATATTCTCTTATTAATGTGCCGGTAAACCACACACGCTCCATTAATAGCCCATATGATAGATGTGCGGTTTTCATGGGTTAGCATACTATTCACATTTTCTATATATCTAAAACGGGAATTTTGTTTTAGTAGTTTCAAATAATATAACAATTATAATATATATAAGGTTTCTTTTAAACATTTTAAACTTTTGTTCTATTTTAAACATTTTAAAATATAAGGTTCAAAATGAAACATTTTAAACTTTAGGGTTCTATTTTAAACATTTTAAAATATAAGGTTAAAAATGAAACATTTTAAACTTTAAGGTTCTATTTTAAACATTTTAAAATATAAGGTTCAAAATGTAAATTCATATTAACATTCAATGATCATAAGACAATAATATAATATACAATTATTATTTACACTTATCACATGTTAACAATTTACTTTTTAAGTGCTAATAGAATTAGGCTAAAGCTCTGATGCCACTGATGGGTTTTCTATTCCCTAACTAGATTAATACGTAGCGGAAATAATAATAATCTAGGGCAAGAAGGGAACTAAACCCTAGAGGATCTAAACCTAATTAACTAAAAGCAACTTAAAAGAAATAAATAATTAAATAAGTAATAAGAAAATTACTAACCTTTGAGAAAATCGAATTTCTCACGCGGACCACCTTGGTCGAACTTGGAGGCGAGTACCCAAACGAGAGTACCTCTAATAGCTCACACCCACGAACCAAAGAGAAAATCTATTCGAACTCCTAAGGTCCCGATACACGAAAGACTCTTATAAGGAGTAAGAATGAGAAGAAAGGAAAGAGCAAATAAAAGCCAAGGCATGTTCCTTCTATTTATAAGGAAAGAAAAAGGTTTTGGTTTACCCTTTGGAGCGATGTGGGACAAACCCCAAAAACCATCCCATGACCTTTATACCACGTAACACTTAACGTGGTTATGCCGTAACTTATTCTTTGAATCATTTTTCTCTTTTATAGTTCACCGAGGGCGACCCAAAAAGGACTCTACTTTTGACGATAGTCTCACCAATTAATTATGAACTTGGACATTAATTCAACAGTGATATCAATAGTGGTTTAAGTGATTATGCATATGTGGTTATAATATGTGAATGAGAGATTTTAATAAAATTTTCTCGATCATTATGATAACGAAAGGATAAAGAAAAGATGGCAAGCTATATTTGACGAGATTTTTTTTAATAATGCCATCTCATGTAACATCCCTGATTTTTTTTTTCTTTAATTGACGAATACATTTGACACCATATTTGTTTAGCGTTTAAGTAATACATCAAGAAATGGATACGTGTAAAGTGGTATCATACTTATCAAGTTATTTAATGTGTGAATAGGTTTAGATACGTGGAGAATGGATGAATTATGACTAGGATGTGTTTGTGTGAACGAAACAAACAAGAGTAGGATAAGTCCAGTAATGATATTTAGTCTTTATAACTTATTGGGAAACTTGTAAATGAACGAATGGGGTTACTTTATATAAGTGTTATTGAGAGTGCATATATGTCTTTATAAAAAAAATTTATAGTTCTTGAAATGCATATATGTTTTATGACTCATACAAAATCATTGAAAGGAGTATGCATATGTGTTATTGAGAGTGCATATGTGTTTTTATAGTTTCTGGTGAAAATTTGATGCATTCTGTGCATATGTGTTTTTACAGTTTTGGAGTTTAAATGTATTGAAAATGCATATATGTTTTTAGTTCTGATATAAGAATGTTGTGTTTAGTTCTTATTTAAGGGTGCACATGTGTTTTATGTTTTAAGCCTCTACTAATTTATCAAATTGTCTCTTGTGAACAAGTCAGAAATACATTGTACATATGTGTTATTGAGAGTGCATATGTGTTTTTACAATTTCTGGTAAATTTGATGCATTATGTGCATGTGTTTTTAAAGTTTTGGATTTTAAATGTATTGAAAATGCATATATATTTTTAGTTATGATATAAGAATGTTTTGTGTTTAGGTCTTATTTAAGGGTGCACTTGTGTTTTATGTTTTAAGCCTCTACTAATTTATCAAAATGGTCTCTTGTGAACAAGTCAGAAATACATTGTGCATATGTGTTTTGTTAGATCTTAAGATTAAATAGTTCATTTATTAATTGGTTGTGGTTACAGGTGCGAGTATGATGAACGATGTCAAGAGTGCACATGTGTTTTATACATACTATCTAGCAAGAAAATAGTTATGGTAAAGAGTAAAGACACAAGCGCATGAAGTTGCGAGAAGATTAATAGACACGGATATACATCAACAAAACTTTTATTTATTCTTTATTTTTAGAATTTTGTATTTGAATTGTATATAACATGATTTTTAATTTTGTGTATAATGTTTTGTTTTTGAAATATATACGATACATGTAAAATATTTATGTTTGTCATTAAATGCACTTGTGTAAATATTTTTGGTCAAAACACATTAAAGATATAAGCAATTGAACAAAAAATATATGTAAATTTACCTTATATAAAAAACACATATGCATCTTACCTTTTGAAATCAAGCATGCTGGAAAAAGTTACTTAAAAAAAAAAAAAAAAAAAAAAAAAAAAAAAAAAAAAAAAAATCCTTCAATTTAGCACCTAAAAAAACGTTTTTTATTAAAAAAATAAAAAATATAATTTTACTATTATACCCTTTTGAATTAAATAATAAAAATAAATATTCAAAAATTTTTGATTGGTTGATATTGGTTCTCGCAGTTCTCGCAATTTATTTGGTTCTGAAAAGAACCCTACCTATATATATATATATATATATATATATATATATATATATATATATATATATATATATATATATATATATATATATATATATATATATATTTGTGTTCATATGGTAAACACTTTAAAATGTAACACAATAGGCACCAATAGAGAGATGCCAACTATACAATATTTATTAATGTTAAAACAAAATTCTTAAATAAATCAAAATGGTATTTACGATATTTGAACAAATGGGTTTTGATTTTTAATGCCACCGGCGTCTTTTATTTCCCATTCTCATTTCCTATTAGAAATTCATCCCACATCTCTTTCCCAAAATTCCGGCCATCTCGCCGTAACCCGCCTCTACTACATTACCAACGGAAAACCAGCCATCGTCCTATGATAAATCTAATCTTTTTTATGAGATCCGAGTTTCTTTCATTCGGTTGTGGCCTCGGTTTTTTATTACGATCCGTTTCCGGAACCTTACCCGTCATTAACCTTGTCGGAATCTAGGTTTGAACCACAAAATGGATTATTATTGATTATTTAGTCGTGTGATTCTATTTTATGTGCCCCTTGACAAAGATCTGACGGTTGGAGAAGAACCATATGCGGCCAATCGATATGGATCCTGATGTCCCGTAAGTTTTTCGATGGTGTTTTGCTATTCGAGACCCACAGGAGATTCAAAAAGATTTAGTAATAGATAACTAATGTATTAGTATTGTTAATGTGAATATGTTATATTTTTAGATTGTTAATGAATACTGTACATTATTAGGGATTGTGATGAATAGAATTGTTTAAATGAAGTTTTGGATTTTTATTAAAGAGTTGTGCGGTTGTGTCTGATGTGATGAAATTGGGTCAAGAAATTGGTTACAGGTCTTTTAGTGTTTTTACCTTTTGAATGTAACATGCAAATTATCTTTCTTTATCCTAAATGAAGTTTTGGATTTTTATTAAAGAGTTGTGCGGTTGTGTCTGATGTGATGAAATTGGGTCAAGAAATTGGTTACAGGTCTTTTAGTGTTTTTACCCTTTGAATGTAACATGCAAATTATCTTTCTTTATCCTAAATGTAATATGCAACTTAACTGCAAATGATGCTTTGTAGAAATGTATAATGAAATTATGTGTCACTAAAAATGTGTCAAGACTATTTGTGTGTCACTACAAATGCAACCAAAAATTAATTGTGTTTCAAGAAACTTCATGTGTCACTAGAAATGTGTCACTAAAAATGGATTATGAAACCTAAAAATGTGCAATTAGAAATGTGTCATTAAAAATATGTCATGACACAATGTGTCACTAAATATGTGCCATTAAAAAATGTATCAAAAAACATAGTGCGTCACTAAAAATGTATAATAAAAATATGTATCACTAAAAATGTGTCAAAAATATTAGTCGGTCACTCGAAATGTAACAAAAAATTTATTGTGTTTTAAGAAATTTCATGTGTCAAATAAAGTCTAACATGTGTCTATCATTTTTATAAATTTGCTTATGAAATAATAGGTGTAAAAATAATGGAATGAAACAAAAAAAAAAAAATTATTGTGTTTCAAAAAATTTCATGTGTCAAGTCTAACATGGATCGACGAGTTGAAAAAAAATATACAGCAAATGAATTGAAAGAAAAAAAGAATCATGCATGTGAATTAAATCTTCAAAAAGGTGGATACATTATGCCATTTTTAATCCATTTAATTACAAGTATGTTATTCATTTAATTTAATTTGAATCTCATCTACTTTGGTTGATCTAATGGTCCATAACTGTTCTATTATATTCTATTTTAAGGTGTACACCACAATAACGCTACCTATATATATATATATATATATATATATATATATATATATATATATATATATATATATATATATATATATAATTTAGATCAAATAAGATCAAACTTAAAGTTGTAAAAATGAGATCCAACTAAAATTTGACAAATGAAACACTCGATAAAATAAAAATAATTTTTATTAATCACAACTAAAATTGTTATAGTTCTGATTATTTTCTTTTTAAATTTGACGAAATCAATGTGATACACTTTGATTAGACATGTAATGTGTATCAGGTTAAGGTGATACACTTTGATTCGACATGTAAATTTATAATTGGGGTATCACTAATCCAAACTCATGTATCAATTGATTTTAGTTGCTAAAATGTTAGTTCGTATTAATATTTTCCTTTTCGTATATTATTGATAATATGGTTATTTATAAATGTTTTTAGTGGTTATATATATATATATATATATATATATATATATATATATATATATATATATATATATATATATATATATATATATATATATATGATCAAATAAGAAGAAAAATTTAAATAAGAATTGAAAAAAGAAACCACAACTGCTCATTTCAGATGCACCTATAAAAATAGATGTATCTCCCCTTAAAATTTTCTCTATTATTTAAAATGTGAGGTTAGAAATTATTCTTATTCTTCTTATTTTAGTTTTTCTTCTTACTCAATCTCTTCCTTATATATATATATATATATATATTAAATAAAAAAACTTTTAAAATACACCCTTAACATATCAAATAACTTTAAAAGTTATCCTAAATATTTTAAAACTATAACGGCCAAAAATTGATGAAAAAAAAATATTTGCGAGCGAAATTGTTGCCCCGCCGCAAAGCACGGGTCGATTCTATCTTGTTTGTGTGTATAGCGTATTATTGGGTGTGGTTTTTCAAGCAATTGTGAGATTTGGTCTTATATAAAAGCAACTTTTTAAAAAAAATCACGTAGTAGGTTGTTTTTAAGGTTTTAAAATAGAACAATTTTCAAACCTCATTTGTTAAATAGTTCGGTATTGATTGTACAATAATTTGCACAGCCAGGCCTGCGATGGTGATCGAATGATATAAGGGGTGTTGAGGTTGCGTCAATCTTGTGATTAACCTGAAATAAGAAATACAAAGACTGTACGTTAAGTGATTGCGCAGGGGTTGGACCTTGCGAACCACCTCCAGCGTCTGAATAAGTATTTGGTATGAGAAGTTTAGTGAAAATGTAGTAAGATGAAGTAATTTAGATTGCATAACAGACTTGTGAGTCGTCCAAGACTATTTATAGGGGAAGAAAATAGCTTGGAGAGTGCTTGCACGTTTTTAGGAGATCATGGTGGCGTCCCATGATTTGTGGTAACCGCTGAGGTTTAGTGCCCCACTCTTCCTGGTTTAGCTGGTGAGCTAAAGAGAAGGAGGAGACATGGGTAAGACCTGGTCTTGACCTTGTTCCGTCCTAAGATTTTAGGATGTTACCCCGAAGGGATAAATCCTTCGATTGGCGAATTCCCAACTGGTAACTAGATCAAAGATGATTAGTTTTACGCCTGTGAAGATTTTAAGAGGCTAGCTAGAGCCTTCGATATGTAGGCTGCGAGCAAGCTCGATGGGAGTCCTTCGACCTGATCGGAGGGTACATTATCAAGCCCCCCCCCCCCAGTCGGAAGTAATGTACATGTACGAAGGTACATTGCTTACGACTCAAAAATTACAATTATTCACAAAACCATTTTCGTATCAAAAACCTTACAAAATACGCTTGTGGCTAACTAATTACGCATTAGATGCGACAATTATTACCCAAGCCACCTCCACCAGAGTTATAATAGCGCGTGTCTCGGTATCCCCAAGCGTTTAATCAAAATTATACTATCCATTTGGAATCCGGATAGATTAGATCAAGCTGGACACGTGGACGACTCTAATTAAACAGGGAATCGGTATAAAAGATTATTACCCCCAAACCTTAAATCACTTTCACTCCGCCCAATTTACACACAATCATATTCGTAGTTTTTTTCTCCGATCAAAAAATTTACATACGACCCTGTGCTTCTCATATCCCTCCGTACAAAAGGTAAATTCTTCGTCTCCAATCTTTAACTTCTCAAGTTATTATTCTAAAATCACTATGAGTATGAATGCAAAGTTTATAATCAAAGAACAAAAATGTACCCTGACTAGAGAGGCATTACGTGACTTTCTGAAGGATTATCCAATACCCAAAAGGTATAAAGTCATGCTTCCCAACAAACACCAAAGTATTTTTGATGCCCCCAGTGGTTATATAGGGCTTTACATCCATGCATTTACTCTATCCAATCTAAGGATACCAATTCACCCCTTGATTTTAGAGTTTTGCCAGTATTATAAGGTTCATTTGTCTAGGTTTAATCCCTTTGGTTTTGCTAAGCTCACCATGTATATCGTTATGTGTAAGGCCTATGGCTATGAGCCAACACTGAATGTACGTACTTAGGGGCTTTCTGAACCTTTATCCTGCTGGAAATTGGTTAACCCTAGCAAAAAGGCCCGAACGTGATGTGCCTTATTTAGTCACAAAACCGTTTTCAAACATATGGGATTGGAAGGGTGAGTTCTTTTATATACAAGATACAATCATACCTCCGGAATGCCCTGCGTTGTTGGATGAAGTATACAGCTTTGATGAGAAACGTTTCAATAACCCTCTACCCTATACCGTTCGAAGGCTTCCACTCTACCAACGTCCGGTTCGTCATCCTGTTGATGTACAAACCTTTCCTGAGCCTATACTCTTCATGGCTGACATTGTTGATCGGTGGGAGGGGTCTCCATCAAAGCCTGTAATAATATGTGATGCACAAAGTATGTACATTCTTATTCAAATAAATTAAACAACATATCTGTTGATATTTATTCTTTCTTTCCATCCCACTCCAGTATCCGTTTTGATTCATGCAGCTACTATGGTAACAACTGGCGTTTTCATGATAGCAAGGTGCTCCGATCCGGAGCCCGGGGCAAATCCGCCCGCGGTTCCAGATCCGGAATGGCGTTCTGAAACTTTGTTGTTTCTGGCGATGCAAAAGAAGTAAGCTTCCTCCCTCAGGATCCCAAAGAAGTGAGTTATGGAGTCGGCTCTCCATCCATTTCCGTGAGCAATAACGATGTCGATGCTTTGGCTATTGAGCCCCTAGCTTCTGCCCAACATGCGAAACCTGCAAAGCTTACTGACAAAGAGGAAACACAACAACTTGTGGAGAATGTGGCAGATTTTGATGATCCACCCTCCGAGGAGGATCAGGTCATGATTGTACGATCCTACGGTATTGCCGACAGAGTTCGAAGCAGAAAAGGAACTAAGTCGAAAGCAGCCAAGGCAACTCCCAAGAGGAAGCTCACCCTGCCCATTCCTACCTCTAGGAGCATGAGGCAAAAGGGTCCGAAGGGCAAAGCAATTCAGGCTGTGGCAGAACCTCTCGATGAAGATATCCATGGTAAGTAAAAACTGAACATCTCAAATACCCTCCTCATTGCATAACTAATATTCTCTATATTGTGCAGGCTTACCCAACATAAAGGAGCTACCTAATGCCCTTGCTTGTCATCAGCTGGTGGAAAAGGTCACCCCTCCGAGTTGGAGAGGGACATTAACCAACATGTCCATCGAAGACTTGTGTGACCATCATGATAAGAGTTATACAAGGCAGGCAGTATTGGATAATCATCTTAATGCCCGTTCGAGGAGTTTGGTTCGCACCCTGCAATCTGTGAGGGAAAAAATGGATGCTAACTTGGCAAAGGAGAAGAAGAAAGACCAAGAATATGTTGAGCTCAAAGTAAAGTGTGGGGAGGCTATGGAGGAACTCGACAAGAATCCTCTTGTGCAAGATCTTTGAGCCGAAATCAAGGATCTTGAAAAGAAGGTGAAGGGTGCTCAATCGGAGTGTAAAAAATTATGATTGGAGGAGGGTAAAGTTGCTGGCTACAAGGAGGAGATTACTACTTTGGAATCTAAATGTGGAAGCCTTGAGGCTGAGAGAAAAAAACTTATGGGTCAGGAGATAAAACTTCGTGAAGGGATTGATGGCTTGAAACTTCAATACAAGGCTCCCGTACATAGCTATGGAGTTATATCATAGCGACGAGGTGGGGAAAGTGATGGCGGATTTGGTCATTCTGCTATTTATCACGGGAAGAGCACAACACTAGAGGAGATTGCTGCAACTGGAGAGCCTGTGTACCTGTCGAAGGTTCCCTACTATCGCTCCACTCATGAGGTAGAGTATGATGAAGCCAGCAATGCCTTTGTGACAGCAGAGTACCCCTTCCTTCGTGAGACAACCAAAGATCCATCAGCTTTAATTGATATTCTCCTTTCGAAGAAACCCCGAAGGGTCCAACCGTCTTCCTCAAGCAAGAAAGCTACTCCTGTCAAGCCTACCTCATTGAAGACTGTTACTGAGAAGCCTCCATCTTCTGCCAACAAAGATTCTATTGTGCAGTCCCCCTCCCCGAGCAACAAAGCAGGTCCGGAGAAATCACTGTCTTCCAGCAAAGCAAGCCCCAAGAAACCATCATCCCCTGTTCATCAAGGAAGCCCCAAGTCTCTTGGCCATGAGTGAAGGCTGCACTGTTTGCAGTTATTTGGCCCTAAGGGTGGCATGTACCCTTAAGACAATATTACTTTATCCTTTCTACTCTTGAACAATTTATGCTTTTGTGTTGATGAGGCTTCGGCCTAGACAATCTTTACTATCATCCTGTTGGCAGCTACCTTATATGCTAGCATATTTTATAATTAATGAGGGAAGTATATCCCACTTTTGGTAATGTGTGTTTCTTCTCGTAACGTTATTAGCAAACGTTAGTATACATCCTAAGGTGAGTGTCAATGTCCTTATTTTGTGTATTTTGAACCAAGGTTTTATAGCAATCGTATAATTTGACTGCTGACGGAGGGTCGCGACCCACTCCATCTTTGTCCTTTAAGTCAAAAGGGCTTCAATTACCCTTAGACTCTTTAAGGAAGTTAATGTGAATCATATTGGATGTTTATGTTATTCAAGACATAAGTGCCTTGATTCATCCTTCGAACATTGAAACTTGAATTACTTGGCTGGGAGAATCTTTGTTGTATAAAAACAAGAGATCTGAGGGAAATATGTCATATCATTAATTGGGTAGGGAGGATTACATCATTTGAAGAAATAAACACTAAGACACCTACCATTAATGTTTCTTTCCCAAAGCGAGAAGAATTCGATACATGAATTGAAAACAATCTAACTATATAGAAACTGCAAATCTTGCATTCAAAACTTATAAAGGGTATCATTGCTTCGAGCCATTCCATCTGCCTCTCCGAGAAGGGTTGCTGGTGTGTAGACCCAGTTACCGTAGTTTTTAGATCTAGCCCACGATATATTTTCTTCCTTCCTTAAGCAGATGGAAGAAAGATCCTTCGTTTATTATGTTTGGAACTTAAACGGGTAGGAGTAAATTACTAAATTCCTTCTTTTTGAGAACCAAATGGTTGTGAATGTCTAGCCCCATGACTGATCAAAGTTCTTCTGTCGAAGCTTGCTGTTCAATTTCAAATTTAAAACTAGGCTCAAGAGAGTGTTTGTTTTCTTTGGGATTGGGCAAAATCATGCATTTCTTCAAGTCACCATAGTGTGGCTTCCCTTCCCTTTTTACCCTGAAGGCTCCTTCCTTGTTAGGCGCATTGAATTGGCCTAATTCAGGAGATATTTTTGCTTGTACTTGGTCTACGACAGAGTTGTCTTTCCCATACTGTATATCATGCTCTTCTAACTCAATGGCCCACTTGGCTATTCTTGGTGACCTATCGGGCTTTAGGAGCGCCCATTCGATTGGTTTGTCAGTAAGCACCTTGATGGGATGGTCTTTGAAATACCTTCGAAGGCGTCTTGCCGCATGAACCAGAGCCAAGATAAGCCTTTCCGACTCTATGTAGTTCTTCTCGGCTCCTTGCAGGATCCTACTAGCGAAGTAAATTAGGACTTGTACTTTTCTCCTTTCTGCAAAGAGTATTGCACTAATGCCATTGAAAGGTGTTGCGAGATGTAGGAATAATATTTCGCCTTTAACTGGAGCTTTAACTGTTTGCAAGATTTCCATGCATTCTTTCCACCTTTGGAAGGCTGCTTCGGCTTCCATGCTCCATCGACACGTTATTTCATTGGTGCCCACATTATGAGTCTTGAAAAGTAATGAAGACCTGCCGACACCCTTCGATAAAAATTCTCTGAGTGCTTCTATTCTAACTTCCAGACTGTGTGCCCCTTCTAATGACTTCTGAGCTTGTATTTTCGAGTTAGCTTTTTCCCTGGATAAATTAGTCTGGATCCTTCGTCTTCTGAGCTGGTGTCCATTCGGCTGCTCTTTTTCAATACCAAAGGAGCACATCCTTGGGTTTAGTTTCATGTTGATTTTTCTCAACTGCACAAACATTTCTTCGACATCGTAGAGTAGGTCCTCCTTCGTCTTGCTTTGTGTGATTATGTATCTATCACAAATTTCTAGATTCTTCCCTATCTGTTTTTTGAAAGCTCTTCCTATCAACCGTTGGTAGGTAGTTTCTGCGTTCTTTATGCTGAAGGGCATCTTTTTGTAACAGTAGGTGCTTTTCCCCACATGAAAGATTATCTTTTCTTCATCTTCTTCTGCAATCTATATTTGATGACACCCTTTATTCGCGCTGAGGAAACATTTCAAACGAAACCCTGACAGTTGTTTTGGCTTCTCTGTCGGAAGATAACCTTCTTTCGGGCAGGCCTTGTTAATGTCCTCGAAGTCTATGCATATATTCCACCCCTCGTCTCTTTTCTGGATTGCGATTGGGTTAGCAACCCACGATGGGTTTTCTACCTTCCTGAGTATGCCTGCCCTTACGAGCTTGCCCACCTCTTTGTGAATAGCCATGCTCCGTTCGGATGTTACATTTCGAGGCTTCTGCTTAGTTGGTTCAGTGTGTTTGGACTCATTAAGCTTGTGCTCCATGTTAAAAGGCTCATTATCGATTACAAGCGTTCTCGGAACCCCTGTCATGTCCAAATATTCCCATGCGAACACATCTTCGTAGGCCTTAAGTAGCTCCTCCAGTCTTTTTTTGAAGGTGATGGGAAGTTGCCTCCCAATTGTCACTCTCTGTTCTGGATGGAATTTGTTTATCACCACCTGCTCCTCAGATTCTATGTGCTTTAAGATGTCCTTCGTAGGTTTTTGATTACTTTTTTCATCCATCTTTTTGGCCTCCACATTCTTCCTTCATTAAAACTGGAGAATATAGTTCCAACGCCATGCGCTGTTTGGAACTTAACTGTTGCGTGCACAGTGGAGACCACGATGCCCATCTTTTGCATAGCTGTTCGTCCAATTAGCATATTGTATGGAGATTTGGACCTTATGATGACAAATTTGAGGACCTCAGTCCTCACAAACTTTCCCTCACCAAGTATTACTTCCAAAGGTACTTCTCCCAGAGGTCACGAGCGTTCCCTCGAGAATCCTACTAGAGGCATTCTTGGTTCTACCCGCTTGGACCTGATTGAAGGTTTGAGTTTCATAAAACAATGCTCATAGATTATCTCGTAGGAACTTCCACAATCCATATAGACTTTGTTAACTTCCAGGTATGAGATTACGACTTTAATGACCACCGGGTCCTTCGAAGGAAACCTTCCTGCCTCGGACGGGAATGTTATTTCCCCTGTCTCATGTATTTCCCTTTCGGAGACCCTCCTTTTCAAGTTTGGGGAGCCCCAACGAACCATAAGGATGGGAGCTTCTTGAGGAGTGGTGTCTTTTACTAGTTGTGTATCGGTGACCTTTTCTTTGCCCTTCTTTATTCCCTTTACAAGATGTGTCAATTGCCCAGACTTTACTGCTTCTTCTATATGTTTTTTTCAGCTCTCGGCAGCTATTCATTTCGTGGCCGAAGTCTTCATGAAAGTAGCAATACTTAGTCGTATCCCTTCTCTTACCCTTACCTGTCATGCAGGGAGGTGCTTCGAAGGCCTTCGCGGCCTTTTCTGTTGCCAATATCTCCTTTGGGGACTTCGTAAGACTTCCCAACAAACCATGATTCGGGCCTTTGTTGTAAGGAGTAAACCTGTTATGATGTTTGTTTCTGTTCTTCGACCCCTCCCATGAGGATTGCTTTGCGATTTTGCTGTTTTGTTATCTGCCTTCTACCGGAGCTCCATTGGTGGACACTTCCTTGGCCTCTATCCAAGTGTATGTCCTTTCCATCAGACCCTTATATGTTGCGAGAAGGTCTGTGGATAAGAATTCTATCAGGTTACGGTTTCGTAGGCCGTGCACGAAACCAGAGATACGTTACTCTTCTTGTAAGCCCAAGATCTGCAGAGTTTCGTCTGTGTATCTTGTAACGAAGCTTCTTGTGCTTTCATTCTCCTTTTGCTTAATATTATGCACTGTTAGGTGAGTCATTGTGAACTTCTTTTGCTGGCTAAAATGTGAGTGAAATTTAGCCTTCAAATCATCAAGGTTAACAATGTTGCCTTTTTTCTGCCCGTTCCACCAAATACGGGCGGAATCTCGGAGGGTATATGTGAACATATGGCAAGCAACATGCATCACCCACTTTTGCATCCTAATAGCTCCTTCGAACAAGTGTAAGAAATTATTTGAGTCCCCCTTTCCATCGTAACTGCCTATGTGTGAAGGCATCTTCAGACCATCGGGTAAAGGATAGTCTTTGATCCACGTTACGAAGGGGCGTGGTGGATCCTGTAGGTTCTAAATATAGGCAGTTGTAGGGTGGCATGCCCATAGGGGCAGTGTTGTATGGGTTGTGAGTTGAGGGTACCCCGAAGGAGTTGGGTTAGGATATGAAGGGTACGACGTATTCATGTTGAAGGGGTATCCATTCCCCATAGCGTATGGAGGATAAGCCATGGGATGCCCAAAAGATGTGTTGCCGTAATTTTGATGGAGGCTAAGGTTACTAGGTTTTCCGTTGGTTGGAGGGTAAAATCCTTGAGGACAGAATTGAGGTTGGAACTGAGAGTACATACCATTGGTAGGAAGATTTCCTCCAATATTGAATGGAGGTGGATTGCCTTCTACGCCGGATGCGTGAGAAGGCTGCAGCGAAATCCCTGCTTCAGTCCTCCCCAAATGGGCAGCTAACAACGGAGGTAGGTTAACCCTCGTATTTTCCCTTCGTTGACTCCTTCCGTTAGATCCTTCAGCTACTATCCCTTCTCTCCTTGTGGGAGCCCTCTCAGGAACTCCTTCAAAGCCAACAGACCTTCCTCCTGTCCTTCGACCAACAGGGGACCCTATGCGTAGAGCAGAATGGGTAGTCCCTTGTGCCGGAGGCTTTGGTTCCATCTCTATCTCTTCATCATAGTCATCACTGTAGTATTCTAACTCCCTTCGCATCTCCGTGTTACGAACTTGTCTTCTACGAGCTCTTAGCAAAAATTCCAACGCTTCGTAGTTAGCTTCGACGAAGGCAGGGCTAATGACTGGTTCCGGATTGGCTGATGTCGATGCATGGTAATTAGGAGTTGTTTCTGGATGAGATCGTGTTGTGAACGTAGACGCCGTAATTGGTGGAAGGTTGTTAGGGTCAGTTATTGGTATTGGGGTTAAAGTCGAGAAACCCGGTGGGGGTGTAACTTCTCTCTCTTGATTCATGCTGGAAAAGTAGCGAGTATATTTGACTGGTTATTTGCTTGGGAATAACGAGACCAATTGTAGCGGGTCCCACGGATGGCGCCACTGATTATACAATAATTTGCACGACCATGCATGCGATGGTGATTGAATGATATAAGGGGTGTTGAGGTTGCGTCAAGCTTGTGATTAACCTGAAATAAGAAATACGAAGACACTACGTTAAATGATTGCGCAGGAGTTGGACCCTGCGAACCACCTCCGGCGTCTGAATAAGTATTTGGTATGAGACGTTTAGTGAAAATGTAGTAAGGTGAAGCAATTTAGATTGCATACCAGACTTGTGACTCGTACAAGACTATTTATAAGGGAAGAAAATAGCATGGAGAGTGCTTGCACGTTTTTAGGAGATCATGGGGGCGTCCCATGATTTGTGGTAACCGCTAAGGTTTAGTGCCCCACTCTTCCTGGTTTAGCGGGGAAGCTAAGGAGAAAGAGGAGACATGGGTAAGACCTGGTCTTGACCTTGTTCCGTCCTAAGATTTTAGGAGGTTATCCCGAAGGGCTTAATCCTTCGATTGGCGAATTCCTAACTGGTAACTAGATCAAAGATGATTAGTTTTATGCCTGTGAAGATTTTAAGAGGCTAGCTAGAGCCTTCGATATGTAGGCTGCGAGCAAGCTCAAAAGGGAGTCCTTCGACCTGATCGGAGGGTACATTATCAGGTATATGTAGGAAAAATCCGAAAATGATTACGAGAATCCTAGTTTGGTCGCGAGTTAAAAAAGTATGAGTTTACAGGTAATCAGAAACAGAGCATTCTTTGTTTACATGTTTATATGAAAGCATCCATTTAGACTTTTAGTTTAAAAATATGTGTTTAGAGCCCTTTTACGATGAAGAACGAGTTGAGGTTGAAGTTGAGCATTTTTTTGTTTAAACGATACTTGACTATTACAACATTAATTTAAACTGTTCTTAGCTTAACTTTTAAAAATTCAACCAATTATTAGTTTGCAGGAGAATATACTATATGTTTTTTTTAATTTAAAATTTCATAGTTGTATGACGATGATTAAAATGCCCCTGATTAATTTCACCAACCTATCATATTATAGTATTTTGGTATTATGATATTATTGTACAGCATATCTATGAAAATTTTAACTAAATAAAATCAAGAATCTAGGTATGTCAATGATTATATTAATTGTTAGCTAATTTATAAACTTTATATTGGATAATCTAGTTGTTTAAACTTTAAAACCGTAGTTGTATTTTTTAATACAATAGCACAAATTGTTCCCAACAATGTTCAAATTACGGAGTATATCGTTATTGCTATCTCAAACTAGAATGTACACATTATTTGCTATCGTGGTTTATTCAAAGAAGAATATATTTGAGGGTTAATAATTTGTTCAAATCAAACACCGTTCAACTTTTTAGTGATTTATAAGTATTTATTTCGATAAATGTTTAGATGAAGGAAAAGCTACTCGGCCGGTTTAGCTTTAACTTTTTGGGCTGATTTTAGTAGATCAACAAGCTTTTATGCCCATTTCTGACTCGGGCCTTGTCTTCATAACCATAATGGACACATAAATGGGCTTGTTCCTTTCGATAGTTTCACTTTTCAGTTATGATATTTTGTAATTTGTAATCTTAATTCAAATGAGGACGGCTGCTAGCTAGAGGTGCAAAAAAAATCGGTTTTTTTCGGTTTTCGGTTTTTTAATAACCAGTTATAAAAAAACCAGTTTTTCTAATAACCAGTTTCGGTTTGGTTCGGTTTTTCGGAATCGGTTTTCTTCGGTTATAAATGTTCGGAATCAGTTTTTTTCGGTTATAAATTTTCAGAATCGGTTTTTTTCAGTTTTTTACCGGTTCGCTTTTTTCGGTTAAAAATGTTCGGATTCGGATTTTTTATCGGTTCGTTTTTTTTCGGTTCGTTTTTTTCCGGAATTTTACTAAAAACTTCGAACATTTATTTAATAATACAATTATACAATCATAACTTTTATTTAAACAATACAATTATACAATCATAACTTTTATTTAAACAATACAATTATACAACAAAAAAATACAATCATAACTTTTATTTATATAATACAATCATAAATTTTATTTAAACAATACAATCATAAAAACATATAAATACTAATACATTTCGAGCTTCAGCATGGCCATCACCCGAAAACATATTAGTGTAATCAAGTATATCGAGCTTCGGCATTGCCATCACCCGTTATACTCAACTACTATCGTCAAGATCATTTTCTTCCAAAAAATCTTGTACATCTAAATCTTCAACATCAAATTCTTCAAGCTCACCTTCATCTAATTCGCCTTCGGTATTCGAAGGTGATATCTCCATTTCATCTTCTTCTCTTAATATACCTTCTTCAACTTCTTTATCTAATATTGGACCTTCCAACGATGATTCATGTTGTATCCTATCTACTCCGTCCAAATAATCTTTCAAACATACACATACTTCCACGGCTTCGGGGGTTAGTCTTGTCCTTCTATCCGATATAAGTCGACCACTAGTAGAAAAGGCCGATTCGGAAGCTACCGTCGAAGCTTGGACCGCTAATAAGTCACAAGCCATAGCGGATAAAATTGGATATTGGATTTCCCTTTCTTTCCACCAAGCCAAAATGTCAAAGTTTGCAAACTCATCGGGACTTAAAGTTCTTAAAAAGTTTGTAGCCATATATTGTCCCAATTCGCTTGTTGGAGCCGATGTTCGTTGACGCTTTATAGCGTCTTCAAATAAAGAATTATAAAGGTTTATGTTAATGTCTCTTGTCATTCGGGACGATCCGGCCCGCATTTGGTCAACAATTGGGTTTTGTTGTTGACCATATTTTGTTGCATAAACTCCAAATAATTTTTTAAAATTATCGTTAAAATAAAAAATTTGAGATGTTATATAGTTGGGGTCTTCACCTTCTACCCCAAAAGATAAGTCTAAATTTTCCATTATTTTTGTTATTAAAAGTTCTACACCTCCAACATTTAAACATGGATTAAGTGCGGCGGAACAAGTAAAAACCAAAGGTAAACTAGCAAAATATTTTATAAATTTCTTTTTTATAATTTTAACCATTTTTCTAAACATTCGAGTAGGTGAGTCTTTAAATTCATATAATTTTTCCGTCATAGCATAAATTTGGTTTAAAACTAATGGGCTAGTTGGGTAATAAACACCCGATAATATAGTTGTTGCCTCTTTAAAAACTTGTAAAAACATAGTTAATTCATTTAGTCGATCCAAATCTTGGTCGGATAGTATTATAGTGGACCAATTTCTATTAAGAAGTCTAATATTATAAGCATGTAAAGTTGCTCGTTGTCGTAATATATTTTCAAACATTATGCAAGTAGAATTCCACCTAGTATTATTATCAAAGCAAGGTCCTAGGGGTTTTTCATTACACATAACACGAAAACGTTTATAGTTAGTATGTCGTTCGTTGCTCACACTATATATAGTTACTAATAAATTCCTAAATTTCGTCTTTAAACTATCACATATTTTTAAAGCCGCTTGTACGGATAAATTTATAACATGAGCAACACAACGAGAATGAAAAAAAGCACCATCTAAAATAGGTTTTATACGTAATTTTAACAATTCCATAGCTTTAGTATTATTTGATGCATTATCTAGTGAAATCGTAAAAACTTTATCATCTAAATTATATTCAATTAAAGTGTCATGTAAAATTTTTCTTAAATTAGATCCCGTATGAGGATAACCAAATAGTTTAAAAGCAATTGTCCGTTTCATATATAAAAACTTGACCATCCGCACCAATAGTACCTTGCGACATATCATTTCGAACCGCCTTACAACTACCCAAATGACTCCTAAGTGTAGTGTTAGACCCGACGCCATAAAAATGCCCACATTTCTTGCAACGCGCCTTTTCACTACGATCTTTCATAAGACACAAATCGTAATTAGCCCACACATCACCTTTTCGGGTAGTTGGTTTAATTTTGTCAACATCATCATTTGTGTAATGTTGTTTTCGGCTAGTAGCAACGGAGGAGGGAGTAGTGGAAGCTTGTTGTGATTGTGCGTTTTCCATTATAGCGAAATATTAGCGATATTTGAGAGTTTTTGAGAGATTAAAGAAAGAAATGAGATTGTTTTTTATGTGTTTTCAACCCCAACTCATTACCTCTATTTATAGTGGCTTAACACACTCAAAAACATTCAAAAAACACAAAAAAACGGCTAGTTTGCTATGTGGCCGTTACTCTCGGTAAACCCAAAAAAAACCCGGTTAAAACCGGTTAACGGTAACTTTGTACTTTTTTTTTTTTTTTTTTTTTTTTTTTTTTAACGGCTAAAAAAGAACCGGAAAAAACCGGGTAAAACCGGTTATACCCGGTTAAATTTATAACGGCTACTTTTTTTTTTTTTTTGAACGGGCCACGTGTATATATATAAAAATAAATAAATAAATAAATAAATAAATAAATAATAAATAAATAAACCCGGTTATAACCGGTTTTATTTAAAAACCGGGTATACCCGGTTATATAACCGGTAAAAACCCGATCCGGGTAAAAAATACCTAACCGGTCCAACCGGTTCGGTTATAAAAAACCGGATCGGTTTTGTTATAACCGGTTTTGTAAAAACCCGGTTCCGGTTTACCCGCCGGTTAAAAAAAAACCGGGTCTAAACTTGCACCTCTACTGCAAGCCGCGTTGCGGCGGGGCAGTGATCATTCATTTGTGCCTGTGTCGGCTGTTATCTGTAATGTTGCAGCAAGTTTGCACGTTTGGTTGATGCATAAATGGGGTGTTTGGTTTATGAAATATTCTAGTGATATTACTACGTAATTGGATGGGAGGTTTGTTTGCTATTGTTTTTTCAAAATGTGTAAATTTGGGTTGGGCCAGATCATGGGGTTACTTTAGTGGGATGGGCCAATGTGTGACGTCATGGCGCAAAACGGCAAATTCATAGTCGTTTTCGACGCTCTATAGTAATACTCTATCTCTTCATGTGATATAACAAGGTTTTAAACCCGCACGTTGTCGCGGGATGTTTCAATATTAAGGTATGCATGCTCACCCGAGTCCGAGTAATCTCAAAAAAATGGGCCACAAATGAACCGGGCTGGACTTAGTATTCGGTAACTGTAGCAAAAAAAAAAAAAAAAAAAAAAAAAAAAAAACCAAGGCGGGTTACTGTAGCAAGCCCAAAAAAAAAGGCCCAAGAGCCCGTTACTGTAGAAAGAACAGTAAAACGGGGTACTGTTCATCAAAGCCACGGGAAATGTATATATTTATAATTTATAATATAATTATGGATATTGTACTCTGCTATAAAAATGTTTCCGAATCATAGCTAACGTAGACCTTTTGTTGGGTTTTATGTTAAATAACTCGATTAAATGGGTAAAACTATATTGTTACAAGAGGATGAACATGTGTGATAAATTTCATTTGGATTAAGATCCTTTCAAGTTCATATGAACATGACCGGTAATGTTCTCTCACGAACAAATAGCAGGGCCTACTGAGGGACCCTGTTTTCTTTTTTATTGTGATTGAACATTATAGGTTATGTTCATATGAACTTGAGAGAATCTGTCATACAACTTTTTTGTTTATCTTTTGGCTTATAAGCTTATTTGACTCGACTTATCATTATTAAGCGTTTTCAAGCTTAATTTTAGACTTATAGACTCATTATAACCGAAAGATATAAAATAAGTTAAAGAATATAAGTTTATAAACAAGAAAATGAGGTTAAACAAACACGCTCCTAAGCCTTTTCTTTTTCTCAAGGTAGCAAAAGCCAACAACGTTTTTTTTTTTTTTTTTTTTTTTTTTTTTTTTTTTTTTTTTAATAAGTTGTGTCAAAAACCATATACAGCTTCGAAAATAGAGAAAATAAAAGAAGAGGAATATTACTTCCAAAATTTTCAGGGTGGTGGTAATGGGCACGGTATGGGAGCGGTTTAGCTCCATACCGGCGGTTAGAGCCGGCAATTTTGACACGAAACCTGTTAACACGACACGACACGACCTGTTCTTAACAGGTTTCGTGTTTGACCTTAACAAGTTTCGTGTCTTAACAGGTTGGACCTGTTAATATTCGTGTCTTAACAGATCAGACCTGTTAAGACCTGTTATTATTATTATATATATATATATATATATATATATATATATATATATATATATATATATATATATATATATATATATATATATAGACAAGCGTTCAAATGAGAAGTCTAATTTTTGTGAGAACGCGAGAAGAGATCTGGACTTTAGGATCAAATCAATCTCATCTAAGATCAATCTGGGCGGAATGACATTTTTGTAAATATTCACCCCAAAATCATAGGGGTCTAACTGAATTATTTTCATTTGTTCCCACCCCAAAAAAAAAAGTATCTGATTTCTCTCTCTATCCTTAAAAAAACACACACTGACCACCGTCACCTCCCTTCTCCACTGACTACCATCTCCTCAGATCTCCACCGACCACAACGACACAAACCACTGTTACAGGACCAATCGCCGCCATAGCAACACCTTTCTGATCTCCATGAGCTTATAGTTGTCTGCTTTTGTAATTTGGAGGTTATTAGGTTAAAATTCGCTCTTCAAAAGGTTAAACTCTTACACTTTCGTTATTCGGATGTTTATAATCGGTGTTTAATTCGAATATTGCTTTTTTATAATCGGTGTTTATAATAAGATATTTTCTCATTTAGTTTGTTATGCATACCAACTGTTTGATGAAATGCCTGAACCAATATGTAGCAAGCTGTGAACTTTTTCTGCTGCTTCACGACTGTTATTTTAGTTGTCTTGATAGTACTTACGGTTATGTCTTGTATGTGGCTTGAAATAAGGTACTGATATTTTAGAGGCTTTAAATAAGGTATCAAATACCTTCACATGTGAAGAAAGAAGGTATCGAATACCTTCACATGTGAAGAAATAAGGTATTGTCATATCTAACAAGGCATTAGATGTTATAAGCAAATTTCTTCACTTGTGAAGGTATTCAATACTTGGCATAAACGATTGTTCTTTATCACTATGAGGATTGGGTAGAACACAGGATATGATTACCATTCTAGAGTCACTCTTCCGCATTCTGTTCATTCTTTTTGATTGTTTTTGTTGTGCCTCTTGGCTGTTCATACCTTTCGAGTAATTTGAACTAGGTGTCAGAGTTGCGGCGGTAGCATAGTGATAAAGAACAATCGTTTATGCCAAGTAGTTTGAAAATTTTGTAAGTTTAAGATACTGTGTATCACTATGCCAAGGCGGAATAAAAGTCTAGGATCATATTCCTTACGTAATTGGTTGACAATATGTAAATGATAGAGATAAAAAAAACTTTCCTTGTTTGAAACATCTTAATCTGCTTATTTGGCCGTAAAATTTGGATGGCTAGGCTTTGAAATCATAAGTTTGATCTCACATGAAATCGTTTGGTTTATAGCTAATGTTATACAGTACTAATGTTATAATAGATAATTTGAAGTTTTGAACATACATAGCTTTGCGCTCAGTGCTGCACAAGGAGGTGTAGTGTGCACGCTGTTCAACTAAGTATGTATTGTAGAGCGTATCTATTAGTCGGATTATCATATATGGTTGATTTCTGCATAATTGTTTGTATAGTCTAATGACAACAAATAAGAGTGGTATAGATTTCATCCCAAGTTAAGACAAAACATTCCCTTATAATGTGAAGTTATTTCATGATTTTCAACGAAGGTAATAGGATTTTATAATCATTAATAAACGTTTTCAAGCTCTGTATCAGCTTACTGGAACTTGACGGTGTTCGAGATTCACTTAACTTTTCTTATGTTTGTCTGGTTATTTTGACGGTGTTTGAGATTCGCTTAATGTTTCTTTACTGTTCCTGTAAATATTCATTTGAACTAGTTTATTCAAGCCAAGCTTACCATTTTACTCTTTATCTGATACACTATTTGGTTTCTAGGAAGAATTGAGAGCTCCACAAGAATCTCAACATGGTGAAATGCAGTCGATTGTTAAAAAACGTAATGGTTCAGTTATGGGGAAGGGATCCATACTTAAGATGTACTTCTTTCCTGGTCAAAGAACTTCAAGCAATATACAAATCCACGGTGCTCCACATGTTTACAAGGCAAGCTCAGACGTGACAGAACATTCATATTGAAATTGGAGTAATTAAATTTGAAACAATTTACTTATCTAGTATTTTCCAGATAGGTAGTTGTAGTTCTAATTTTGTTTGTGAAGGCTGTAATCCCACTGTTCACTCTTATAGCGAGCAAGCAGTGGCAAACATAGGATTACAATAGAGTTGGTTCACCATCATCTTAATAATGAAAACAGTGGTAAGGTTTTTCTTCCTTAGTCCTAAGATAAGATTCCAACTTTTGACTTTTGGGAGTCGAATTTCAAAGCAAAAATTTGTTTTCAAAGCAAAAGAGTTGTTTCATTATAGGTTGACATCGATTTAGAGTGACATGCTACGACCATTATATTTCCTGAAGCTAGGAATCTAGTGATATACCAAGCGTCATTGTCTAAGGTTGTCAAGGAATATTCCTAGGTTGTCAAGGAACCAGTTAGATGGGATCTACTTTCCTTTACCAAAAATCAAGTCCTATCAGTATGGGTTTCAGATTCCTGTTGAGGTGTGGAAAAGTTGTATCCAACTCAGATTCCCGTTGAGGATCGGGTGGTCTGCTGGTTACATCACAGTCGCCCTTAGTGGTGCATGATGCTGAAGCCTCATTTGATTCATGTCTGATGAAGTACGGACTACTCTAGGACTTCTTTACATGACCTTAACGCGTTTGAAAATTTGACATTTTAATTTTTAATGCTTCATTGGTTATTACTTGATACTAACTACTGACATATCCCTGATCTTGGTACAGGTTTATCATCCGCCTGTTAATGTCTTACCCATTGGTTACAGTGGACAGAGTCATGGTCAAAGCTCGCATTCATCTGATGATCTACCTAAAGCTGTGGTTATGATCCTCGATCTGATGAGCTCATAGGTCAGCAGATTTCACCCCATACAGGGATTATGGTAATGCTTGATAAACTTTAAGTCCCATCAAATATGAGAAATATAGGTCCATATGTTTATAAGAATGAGCATCTTATATTAGCGGTGTCAGGTGTTCTCATGTTGTCAATTAATGTCAGGCCTTTACGACATGACCATGCTTCAATTGGAGGTTGATCAAAGAGTGGGATTTAGGGAATATAAGCGTGCTGATGGCACCTGCTCATACTTTTTTTCTTTGGATTGTACTCGAGATGTTTTTCTAGATGCTGGCTTCATTGAGGTAACCTTTCTTTTCTTTTCTTGAAGTTTTTCTTTTGTAGTTCATTTGCTTGTTATTTGATTATTTATTTATATTAAAAATGCATAATTTGTAGGCTGAGCTTGAATATTGCTGTGTGAGATCAGTGAATCGTCGTAAACATAAGACAATGCATAGGGTTTGGGTTCACGGGAAGTTCCAAAAACCCATGTAAGTTATGTTGTATTATTATTTAGGATAATTTAAAGAGCATCGGCAAGTATTAGAACTATAAAAAGAATCACTTTGAAAACATGTTAGTTGCTTCATATAAAAATGGGTTGGTTTGTCTTGCAAAATTCTTATTCTTGTGACTTTAGTATTATTCTATGACCCTTGAATAGAATCCACATTTAATTGATCATATACTCTGAACTCCTTACTGTGGAGTTAGAACATACATTTTACAAGTATGAGATGCTATAGTTGCGGATCTGTCGCTTGACTAATTTATGAGTTGAATGTTGTACAAAATAGCATTTAGTAGCTAGGACCTAAAAAATATGTTTAGGGTAATGAAAAACTATTTTGAAAGTGTTACAACCCATAAGTCACGAGCTTTAACAACTTTTGTTGAATTGACTCCTATATCTGACCAACAAGCAGTAATTTGGCTTGTTGACCCGGCTCTGTTCCATACTTAGAACTACAACAACTTTCTTATGTGCAGAGGCCCAGCCCACAACTGTTTTTTATTTAGGTTGTGATAATTAGATAGTTCCAAACGCACTTTCAAACATCCTAACATGAAGGATGAAAGAATTTTTACCTCCAAATCGCCATTTTTCTTAACCTTTTTTCCTTTAACTCCCAAGCGAATCTGCATTAGGGTGTGAGAGCCAATGAGTAAATTTCTGAAATTTAATAGGGGAAACGAGCATGATCAACTGCGATAATTTCTTTATTAAGAGGTATTTTTGACGTTTCTTTGCTCATTGATCGGATATCGCAGCCAACCAGTAGACGTGCCTAGAAAAATGTCAATCTGTCATCAACTTTTTCTATATGAAACATACGTTTTAAATATACTGGTATGTTGCATAAAAACTAGTATTATACATCAATGTGTATTCCTTTGCTAATGCCCAAATGCTAAAATGTTTGATTTGATGGTTTGCTGTCTTTTGGAAATAATCAACTGCCATATATTTCACTTAAACAAATGCAACATCAACATTTCGCTCAATTGTTTCCGGTTATTCTTGGAAAACTAGTTCTTGCATCAATAAAGATAACTGAAATAAGACCATTGTATTTGCTGTTCATTTCCCAGGAAACCCACTATTGTTTTCTTTGTGGTCACTTTTGAAGAGCCAATATACATCTATATATCTGAAGTGTCCAAACCTAGACTTCAATAAACTGGAAGATAGGTGGAAAATGTTGCAGCGTTCACTCATTGAAGCCATTGAGGATATGCTTTCCTCAGATGGAAAGGTAAGAGTTTCGTTATAAACTGCTTGTATTACTAAACTTCTTTTTTAGTTTTAATATGTGATCCTGCTTACTAGATGTCGAACATAATATCAGCTACGGACTCTCATGGTCAAATTATATGACATGAAGCATCGATAATGTTTTGAACTGCTAATTTTGTGGTCTTGTTGATATGTGTTGTTGAAACAGGTGTTTCTTCAATCTGATATAGAAGCTGTTGCATTGACGATGAAACAACAATATCTAAAATATGGCAATGGGATATTACAAGGATGGAGTATTACAAGATCTGAATCTTGCTAACAAACAACTGAGGTTTTTTGCGAGGTTTTTGACAGTGTCTGGTTTTGAACCGACGAGAAATGGTTTATCAGTTGGTGAATCAGCTCAAATTGTTAGTTTCCGACTGCAAGAGGACTTTTGAGGTAATCAAACTTTTTCATAATGGTATAGTAGGATATCCTAGATGGTGAGACGTTTAGTTCTATTCTTTCAGGATACTGACTTCAAAGAATAGAAGCTTGTGATTCAGGAAATAACGAAGTTTCTGAAAGTAGACACGGCTTTTATGAATATAAGGCCTTTAAAGATATAGCCTCACGTTGGATCTCCATCCTGATAACCTGCCACCTGTTGCCAATGTGAAAAGGAAGCTAAAGCTGGGAGATGTCATTCTTTGCAGGTACCATCTTAACGAGGTTAACATACTTTAAACACGTTTGCCTCTATGCGGTCTTACTATACTGCAATTTGACTTTTCTTATGCCCTGTGAATTTTTTAATTAGGTTAAGTTCTCCGACCTGTCTCTAGACAACTTCCGAATGCTTCAATCTTTGGAGTGGGAACCCAGTGGCTCATTTTACAAATCAAGTGGAACTATTTCTACCGGTACTTGTCAAAATGGGGGCTTTTTAGGCTCTAATCGTACCAATTATTCCCAGGAGATTTCTGATCCTACACTGCCACCAAATCCGCGTAAAGTTGTCTTGTATCGTCCATCCATCACTAATTTTTTGGCGGTTAGTAATCTTTGAATGATTCCTCTTCGCAGTTACTTTAGTATTGTTATTTGAGTATGTTTAGAGGCTTCTATGAATTACGGTTGTGGGTTGTGAGTCAAACATCAAGGACTTTGCAAGGTTTAGAATCATTTTAGGTTGCCTATCCATGTGACTGGCTTCGACATGTTCCGTCTGGCGATACTAATTGAGAAGCCCATGAATTCCAACTTTCACTACAAATACAGAGCTGTAGATGGTCCAAAACCATTTTGATTTATTATAACACTATAATGGGTAAGGTAAATTTTGATAAGTCCACCTTAAAGTAAATTAGTACAATTTACGTAGGAAAGGGTAGGATAGATTGTCTCCATACGGAATATGGGTTGTTGCAGGGTTCAATTTAAATATCAAAAAGAGGACTGCATTGATTCCAGGAAAACGAGAAAATCAATTAGAGTTCATGAATCGATACTAATGGGGTTTGTAGGGAAAAAATAATCACCCTATCGTGCCGAATCCACTTAGGGTGTGTTCACTAAATTTCTATAACTGTGTAAAGGTACACCAATAAGGAAACAAAAATATTGACCATGGTATAATGTTGAGTTATATCCTATGCTATTCATCAACACTGTGTTCCTCAACAAATTCCAGTAAACTAATATTCTAAGCACACATATTGTTTCTCGAGAGTAAGTGTATGCTTAGCCAGTGGCGGCGATTAGCATGTGCAAGTGGTGTAACCGCACATGGCCCCTCATTGTAAGGGGCCTCCAATTTAGTATATATCAATATGGTTTTATACATATCTAAGTATAAATAATGTTTTGAACTTTTAGTGTCTTTGTTAATGTTAAGATACTTGGAACATTTTGCGTAATATTAAAGAACTTTTTATTTTCTATAATAGTTAAACTTTTCGTAATTTATGAGGGCATCACTTGTGATTTCGCACCGGGCCACCCAAATCAATGGGACGGCCATGTGCTTAGCTGCTCCTCACATGCATCTCCAATGGAGGTTTATAGAGCATGTCCATGGTGACATGGAGCCTATGTGAAGTCCATGTACATAAACTTCCATTGGAGCACCAAGTTTATAGAGATGAAAGAGTAACTAGTTCATGTATATGGATTAAAGAAAGAGAAACTAAAGTGGGTCTAACCATTATTAACCCATTATAAAATGTTAAATAGGTTAGTAATTTGCATTGGAGATGCTTTAGTGTAGTCTGTGTGAATTGTACCCATACTTGTCCTAATGAAGTAAAAGCTATGAGTTTATATTAGTAGCACCACATTTAAATTGTCAGAAATATAACTGGTAAAATGCTAGTTACGTGAATTGTTTTTTTGGCTCTTGATGGCAGGTTCTGGCCACTGTGTGCGAGGAGCTCCCGCCTGATGGAGTTCTCTTACTCTATATAAATATAAATATACGTGTATTTACTAGTGAAAAAAATTATTCACACGCGAAAAAAAGTATCTAAATATATGTATTTATTAGTGAATAAAGTTTTTTCACATGCGAAGACGAATGGATATGCTCATTTTATAAATGTTTGTGTATTTGCTAGTGAAGAAATTTTATTCACATGCAAAGATAAATGTATACGCTCATGTTTAAATGTACAAGTGTTTACTAGTGAAGAATGCTTATTCACACGCGAAAAAAAAACTATATGCTCATGTATAAATGTAAGTGTATTTAGTCGTAAAGAAAAAACTATATGCTCGTGTATAAATGTACATGTATTTACTAGTGAAAAACTTTTATTCACACGCGAAAAAAATATATATAAATATAAATGCATTTACTAATGAAAAAAGTTTATTCATACGTGCAGAAAAAAAATATGTAAATGTACGTTTATTTACTAGTGAAAAAATTTATTCACATGCAAAGATAAATGTGTATGCTCATTAATAAATATTCATGTATTTATTAGTGAAGAAAGTTTATCCACATGCGAATATAAATGTATATGCTCATGTATAAATGTACGTCTGTTTACAAGTGAAGAAGGTTTATTCACATGCGAGGAAGAAACTATATGCTCGTGTATAAATGTACATGTATTTACTATTGAAAGTTTATACACACACGAAGAAAAAAAATATGCTCATTTATAAACGTTCATGTATTTATAGTGATGAAAGTTTATTCATACGTAAAGATAAATGTATATGCTTATTTATAAATGTTTATTCATGTATTTATTAGTGAAGAAAAAAAGTATATCCTCGTGTATAAATGCACGTGTATTTACTACTAAGAAGGTCACCCGCAAAAAAAAAGCACATGGTCATTCATAAACGCACGTGTAATTACCGGTGAAGAAAGTTTATTCACATGTGAAGAAAAAAAAGTATTTGCGATCATGTATAAATGTACGTGTATTTGCTAGTGAAGAAACTTTTTTCACACGCGAACAAAAAGTAAATGTTCATGTATAAATGTACGTGTATTTACTAGTGAATAAAATTTATTCATACACGAAGAAAAAGTATTTGCTCATATATAAATGTACATGTATTCACTAGTGAACAAAGTTTATTCACGCACGAAGAAAAAGTATGTGCTCGTGTATAAATGTAAGTGTATTTACCAATGAAGAAAGTTTATTCACATGCGAAGAAAAAGTATTTGCTCATGTATATGTGCACGTATATTTACTAGTAAAGAAAGTTTATTCACACACGAAGAAAAAAGTATGTGCTCGTGTATAAATGTAAGTGTATTTACTAGTGTAGAGAGTTCATTCATTTTATCCTTCTTTAGTTTTGATCTAATTGCTAATATTAGTTAACTATTTTTATGAAAATTTCCAAACAAATTTTAAAAAAAAAAATCGAAAATTTTTTTTAAAAAAAATATCGAAAATTTTCACATGTGACGAAATTATTTTTTTCACATGTGAAGAAAAAAGAATTTTGGAAATTTTAAATTCGAATTCTTTTTTTCAAAAATTGTGAAAATTGAAAATTTTCACATGAGAAAATTTGTGAAATTTTTTTTCACATATGAAAATTAAAAATTTTCACATGTGAAATTTTTTCACGTGTGACGAAAAAAAAATTCGGAAAAAAAAATAGAATTTTTTTCGAAAAAAATAGTTTTCGGAAAAAAAATTTTCAGATTTTTTTTTCACATGTGAAGAAAAAAAATTCAATTTTTTTTTGAAAATTAAAAATTTTCACATGTGAAAATTGAAAATTTTCATATGAGAAAATTTGTGAATTTTTTTTTTCACATATGAAAATTAATAATTTTCACGTGTGACGAAAAAAAATTTCGGAAAAAAAATCAGAATTTTTTTCGAAAAAAATAGTTTTCGGAAAAAAAAATTCAGATTTTTTTTTCACATGTGAAGAAAAAAATTTCAATTTTTTTTTGATAATTAAAAATTTTCACATGCGAAAATTGAAAATTTTCATATGAGAAAATTTGTGAAATTTCATGTGACGAAAAAAAAAATTGAAAAAAAATCGAATTTTTTTCGAAAAAATAGTTTTAGAAAAAAAAAAATACAGATTTTTTTTTCACATGTGACGAAAAAAATTCAAAAATTTTTTGAAATTTTTTTTGAAGATTGAAAATTTTCACATGTGAAAATTGAAAATTTTCACATGAGAAAATTTGTGATTTTTTTTTTCACATATGAAAATTGAAAATTTTCACATGTGACGAAAAAAAATTTCGAAAAAAAAATCAATTTTTTTTTAAATAGTTTTCGTAAAAAAAAATTCATAAATTTATTTTTTCACATGTGAAAATTTTCACAGAAAACTACTTTTAAATTATAATAACTGAACTACTTTCTAAGTTATTGTCATGTAGCACTGACAACCTTGAATCGGTTAGAAACGACCACATAAAGCCCCCACCTAACATCAGGTTTTTTAAGTATGTTCTAACAATCTCTTACTAGCACTAAATATAGCGAAAAATGACTTTGTTACTGTTGCACGGACACGATTATAAAGAAAATGAGGATAACAAAATGACCCAAAACGCGACAAATAGCTTTCATATATCAACTCGACTATAAAGAAAGTAGAATCTACAATGGGCATATTACACGTACTTTGGTAAGATTGCGAAAAACTCAATGATCAAAAACTAAACAAGCTACAAATTTCCACTATGTTCCTATAAACTGTATATATGTAAAACTGAACTAACGTTTGGTTTCACTGCAAGCTACATCTAAGTTATAATTAATCTACTAGAATTC
Source organism: Artemisia argyi (assembly GCA_030686995.1). Taxonomy (NCBI): domain Eukaryota; kingdom Viridiplantae; phylum Streptophyta; class Magnoliopsida; order Asterales; family Asteraceae; genus Artemisia; species Artemisia argyi. The sequence continues at coordinate 98,228,243 of CM060699.1, read as the reverse complement.
TGTCGATTAATTAATATGCGTTTATATGGATTTGATCTTCTTGTGTGTATGTGTCCAGATCTTGTTCCCGGTGATTTTGTCCATGTTCTTGGTGATGCTCATGTCTATAGTAGTCATGTTAGGCCTCTACATACCAGCTTCAGAAGACACCCAAACCTTTTCCTGTAAGCTTAAAGTTTAGCTTTACTAGCAAAATTATTGTAGGTGGCAATTTTGAGCTATTTACTTCTAAATGTGTAGATTTGGGTTGTGTTCTATCTCAAATGGTTCACAGCGAAACACTTGGATAAAAGAGAAATGGACCAAACGGGTTGAAAGTGGGCTAAAGTTTATTTAATATCATATTTTCATAATATAAAGTAAACCACAAGTTGTTTATTTGAGATAGAAAAATTAGAAATTGGAAGACCTTATAATATACATACCACAAACATGGGCGACCTTGCATGTCGATAGCATATGATATTGAATGGTACACCCAGACCCATATCTGCAGACAACTGATACATCTGACATGATAACTCTCCCTGATTTACATAGAACTGTAGCAGAGAACAACGCATATGTTAGTTAGACATCAATAAGAGGGTTAGAACATTAGAAACACCAAGTCGTTACTACGCAAACCTGTGCAAACATGTGACAAGGCGGAAGTGTCATCTGCTTGAGATCTGAAAGGTTCCATGCTGAAAGAATGATTCGACAATCATTTGGAATGGTCTACCCTTGATCACTGTTCCTCTTTCCTGTAATCTTCAATCCCATCTTGATCATGATCACTTGCAATTTTGTCCCAACTAAGAGAACTATCTACTGTACATCAAATTAAGTGTTGGATTAGTAACTTTAAAAGTTTTTTTTTTAAATAACTTGAGAGTAATCAAGTAAACAATAATCAAATCCTTACGATCAAAGACATAAAAGGTAGTCATATATAAGATCTCTAGCCTCCACGCAACTTATAATAAAGCATGAAGATTCGCTGGAAATTTCGTCACGAGAAAACAATTTCCTCCACTGTAGTCACAAAAAGCATGAGCAACACCCCAGGTTCCTCACTGAAGATAGAACACATCCAATTACACTAGAATTCAAAGATCTGTAACAGTAGTCATATAAAGATATAAGTTGTTTCAGAGTTGGTTATTCCGAAGTGCTTGTACTGATAAGTAGTCTTGATAAACAATTCCAAACACCCACTCTAGAATGTAAAGTGATCCTAAATAATGCAGCTAATTCTAAAATCATTACATGCCCCCTGAACATAAATATTAGAAATTAGTCTCATTACCCCCAAACACTAGAAATTACGAGGACAATATGGGTGATGAGCTAATGCTCGTGACTGACTCAGTAGCTCGCTTAGGAGAGTGTCCGACAATGTGGGAACAATGATTGTTTTCTGGAAAACTAATATCATCCATAACCTACTCTACTAAGCGTTTCAGGGCTGACCCTGGACATAAATCACATAATCACTTTTGAAACACAAAACCAGACATCCCTCGTTCCCCACCTTCTTAAATAAGTCAAGGACCAAAACCTACAAACAAAAAGTTATAACAACCAACATTAAAAAACTCAAACAAAAAAGCTTAAGACCAAACACATGCATAGAAAGAGCATCCATATCACCATTTCTAGTGTAAACACAAAGTTATTAGTTTATATATTGGTTCACAATTTAGTGAAAGAAAACAACTAGCTAAATTGTATGGCAACACTATTCTGGTTGGGTTGCCCTGCCAAGATATGGGCCGAATTCTACCATTATGATCTGGTAACTTATGCTCAGAAAATATACATGCAAAAAATGCTAAAAGCATAACACTTTTGAAACAATAAATTACTTGTGTGTTCTAGTCTTTCTTCTTTATATATAGTGAATTTATAACAGCTCGTTTCAATATTGATCAACTTTTTAATACACGTTTTGTATTTTCGTGCCTAAGGGGATATTATTAAGTTACGCCCAGGGCCACCGAATTCTACGAGCCGGGCTGGTAAAGACCATATGCAGAGTAGCAAGTAATTAAGCAACACAATGACATAAGTAAGAAATCTAAATCAATGGCAGCAGGAAGAAAACCTTGTTAAAATTCCTGAATGAAAAATCTGCTGCCCACAATTAGCAGACGGCTTCTCGGAAAAATGAAGTACACCTCACTAAATGATTGGCCAAGGTGAAGGGAGATGCACCCTGTACAAATTGGTTCAAGTTACAGAAGCTCACCAACTTTGGTAATGAAAATTGAGCGGAAAAACACAATCTCTATGTTAACCGAGTAAAGCCATCGGGTAATCCTAATCTATGTACTCATCAAAAACCAAAGAAGAAAAAGATAAGGTCGTAAGGATAAATTTAATGATGCCTAAGACCCAAGAGACACAGGAGAAACACAAGTATTTTTATTTAAGTTTATTATAATCAGTTACATATCCCAATAAGTATAATAAGTTTATAAGCAACTTCTAAAGAGCCCCTTTTTTGTAGTGTGTTGATTTCATGAAGCGATTGTCATATTATATATGAATGTATTCTACCATTAGGTAACTGTTGATATTTGTTTTGCCTATACTTAGAATTGACATCTAGTATCTGTATCATAAGCCCTTTACAACTTTTGGACTTTTTTAAGTTACATATCTGTCATGTTGTCATTGCTATATTGTTCACCATGGAATAACAAGGAAAAATGAACAGGCGGGCAGTACCTTTTTAGGTTCAAACTTGGGTGGAGGTCCTTTTTAGAAACTTGGAACAGGGTGTGATTTAACATACAAATTCTTTCGAAGCTTCTTTATAGTTGCTTCTTCCTCCTCCTCCTCCTACCATTAACATTTTACGCAAAACAATAAATCAGCTATTTTCTTAGAAAATAACAATAACAATTAAGAAGTAGAGCTAAAAAAAGAAAGAAAGAAAAGAAAATTGGCCACTTATGAAAGACGGGTAAATGGTCATGATGGGCATTTTTTGATAAATGTCAAACCATGCCGGGTTAGTCTGCACTGCCTACTACATGTGAATGTTTTTACTTTTTTGGTATTTTGTTTTGGTGCAAGTGAAAGATAAAAATCAGCCAATTTTTTAGCTAACGAGTCGAAACTATCATGTGTACATTGAGACAACTGCTAGTGAAACGTTACCTTGGTCCTCATTTCGCTTTCCAGCTTCTCTGCCTCATTCACTTGTTGCTTTTCCTCGAGCTTCTTGTAGAACTAGATGCAATACCAAGTAAAAGATAACATGTAATCAGTCAGTTGATTTTGCAAAGAATGGGTGGGTTGCTAGAACTTTGTAAGATGAACTAGGGGTACCTCCTTACGTTTCTTAGCTCATTCAGCGCTTATAAATTCAGAACTACTCAGATAGTAGTTCCCAGTTGTTGAACTCTAGCAAAATTAGTATCAAGTTTAACAAAATTAGTTATCAACATACACCAGATAGTAATTTAACAAAATTAGTATCAAGTTTGGTCATACTAGATAACAATAGTGGTGACGCATGTGAGGTGAAACCTATTGAGATTCCACCTCCCGTCCCAAAAGGAAGCCGATGCACCCTTACCCTAGTAAGCTTTCAGCTCCAATTAAAACAAGAGGGCACCAGGGGAGGTCTACCTCTCCCAATTCATCGGGGTCGGATCAAGAAAACCAGTCCCCAAGGTCGGTTTTATCAGCAAGTGGTTCAAACATGTTTACACTTGGTGATTCGTGTTCACCAAACACAGGATCAGGATCATCTCCTTCGTCTCCTGTTTCATCTGCTAATGGTGTGAAGCCTGGTGGATCATCCAATTTTGAATCCGAGCTATTACCTGAGCAAGAAAATGCATCTTCACCTCCAACGGTACTGCCTGATTAAGTTACTCCATCTCATATGAATTCTGAAATTAAATATGGTAGAAGTATAATTGTTATTGTTCTGCTAAACCTTATAGATAATGGAATCTTGCATTGAAGAGAAAGAAAGTTCACCCGAAGTTGGATCAACCCAAAGTTTGAAGCTTTTTGGGAAGACAGTCGTGGTAACCGAAATACACAGACCGTCTTCCACAAACGAAGTGGTTGATCAATCTGAGGGCAATTTCATAAATTTTGTTCCACAGAACTTGATGCCTATTAGTTCCTTACCTTGTGGAGCACCTGTGTACTACATGCAGTTTCTGGACGAGAACTCGGGAGCTTCCAGTTCCGTCACACCTTTGTTGGGACTTTATGGAGGTGTGTCTTACCCTGCGGCTCAACCATGTAATCCAGTTGTACCCATAAAGGAAAGTGGGTCGGGCATGCAAAACGGGGGTTCATTAACTGGTTCTAACACGAGCGACACTGAAAGTAGTGGATTGAAAGAAGAGGAAAAGAAGCCTGTGATAGGAAGCGAGAGATCAGCATTTACAAGACAACAAAATAAAGGAGGTAATAACTAATAAGGAAAAGAAAGAGAAGTGTGTAAAAGAATTTGTACCATATAAATGGTGTAGAGCACAGATGGAGAATAATCCGAGTGGCGAAGAAAGGGAAGAACAAAGAGTAAGACTTTGCTTGTAGCCTATATGGTTTTTTCAAATGTGATGAAGATGCATCTCTTTGTTTACCATAATTTAACATGCGGTGCACAAGGGCATTTGAGACGAGGAAATTGAACCGTTACATGCTAGACACCAACAAAATGAACCAGTGTATATTAATTTACCATAATTCTTATGCATCTCTTTTAAGACCAACGAAATGAGTTGATTTCATTTTTTACAATATATTTTACCTTAATTGAACCAGTGTATATTAATAATTAATGTCATGCAAGACAATATAGTGAGTTATGACCATAAGGAAATTGAACCGTTACATGCTAGTCAAATCTTTTCTTTGCGAACAGCTGTGATGAATAAGCCAGACTATATTTGCGATAAATCCTAACATCATGTGAATGAATTATGTGAAGATAAACTTTCTATGAAATAATTACAATTTGTGATTCCAAATTAAATGTTTTATTGTGAAATATTTTTCAACTTTTTTTTATTTTGCTGATACTAAACTTCCGGTTCATAATGGATTTTGGCAAGACGCTGTTAAGCCATCAAAGTTTAAAGACCCACAATGATTTCAAAGCAAAGAGGCCAGCCATTTGATTTACCTGTAGTGACTGGTCTCATATCCTCCTTTTTAAGTTTAGCGATTTCGGTGCCTTGTCTTAAAGCCTCTCTCAGTGGACCCATGGAAGCATCTTCCACTAAATTCTTCATGTCAGATCCTGAATAACCTAAAACAATTCAAAGTAGAATTGATGTCAGTCAAACTGACTAAAAAGAGCACCCGTAGTTTACAAAGAGAATGTAGAACAGAAAGAAAAAAAAAACTAAGTTACCTTCGGTTAATTTGCATATGTTATCGATATCCTCGGTTGAGAGTTTGAAAAGCTCATCCTTAACCAACAGATTTCATACTATCCAGGCTCTAGCTTCTTTACCCCCGAAAAGATAGATAGCCTCATATTAGTAATAGTGAAGCTTAAAGGCTCCATAAGAAAATGTTGGACTAAGGCCATCTATCAAAACATTGTTACCAGTCAGCTCGGTATAGCAAATTACCTCTTTAGTATTTGTAAGTCGCTAAGCAGATACTGATAATAACGACTGCTTATTACAGGTGGCAAAATGGGAGCGTTAAGTAAATGGGTCAAGTGACACACGACTTCAAAAAAGACTAGTATGTTTTATGCTTTAAATAAATAGACATTTGGGCAACTGGTGACCTGTTTTCTGATAAATATAACTCACATATAGTGCTTATAGTTAAGCTACCAACCTTTACAGCTCTAACTAAAGACGTCAGGGTTCCATCCTATCTCAAGAAGCAATTTCTTATAAAACCTGCAACCTTGTGACCGACTAAAAACCCAGAGCAAGGTTTCACAAGTACTGCCTTAATTATCGCATCCAATCTAGCAGCTGGAGATCCCAAAAAAAAACTTGGAAGGAGACAAGTGTTGAACTGTCTTGGAAGTAGGAATGCTTTTCGAAGCATCAAGTGTTGTTGCAACTCCCAGTATCAAGATGACTGGGATCTTAATCACCCATTCACTGGTTTAAGAAAATGAGATGTAAGTACGTGTAGGTCATGGTTATATGACATGAATAAAGAGTACAATCAAATAGTAGTAGAAGTGATCAATATGACCTATTGGCTTATAAACAGGTTGGTTCTTGTTAACATAAAAAGAGCCAAATGAATGTCGAAGGAGTCCAGACTGAAATGATATAACTTTGTTCAAAATAATCTTAGACTATTATTGAAACAATAAAAACTATGTAATCATGTTTGATACACTAATTATTATAAAACTTTAAAAACTTTGGGATAAAAAGTGTATTGAGCCAAATAAAGACCCCATTTTGAACTGTCACCCAACCCGTCCGACCCACACATTTTTCCACCTCTAGCAAATACTCCGTAGTAAATTATCCATGTGATGGTTAAATGCATACTATGCATGTAGAGCTGTTAAAAATCAGAAAGTATACCTCAACATGAGTATGAAATTGGAAAGTACAGGTCCGCTGCACCTATCCATATCTTCAATAATTACAACCACTGGGTGCTTATAATTATCATGCTCAATATACCAAGAAGCTAAGATAGATATGTCGGCCACCTGTTTAAATAAGAGGTTAAGAACACATAAATGCTAACAAGGAAAATAACAAAGACACACAAATCTTACATCAATGCTACCACTCAAAATTTGCCTAAGCAAACTTCTCAAACAACCACCTATTCGACTTTTGACATAAAAGTCCACTGATGAGAGGTTAGCCACGTGGCATCCATGGGATTGCAAGTGTGTAACTAGATCTGTGAATGTCTGAAGGTCATCAACAAATTCCATGTTGTCTGCAAATCAGCGAATGGCAATTTTTAGTCCGAAATCAAATCACCAAGATCATTAACATATTTGGTCTCATTAGTACTAATTACAAACCTATTTTCTTTAAACGCGCATAGATGAAGGCGGGAATTTTCCAAACAAATTTGATAACTTAAAGAGCTTAAATTTAGAAGGAACTTACTCATCACCACTAAGGCAATGAAAATTTGTTTAGCTATAACATTGGTTACAATGGGATATGAACAAGCGGCTTTGTTGGCATCGGGCTTGCCATTTGAGCAAATTGCATCAAATGATTTGTACACCCAGCTATTTACCTCATTGAATACATCAGCATTTATGTTGTGCAAAACATCCTACATTGCAAACTGAATACATTAGCATTGATGCCGTTTCTTTATGTATATGCACGATACCCAACTATTAAAACTACATTGTAGGCCACCAATATATGTATCTGGTTTCGTTATACCAAGTTAGATAAAGCTGAATGACGAGATTTGAATTTTTTTTAAAAACAAATACACCTTGTTACTTACTTTTTCTATACTGTAGACTAAAAAATTACCTTTACAATAAAAAACATCATAATTGTATAAACGAGACTAGATAAATACTTAGGGTGGCCTTTTAACGCATTATCCCTATAAACGAGAAGTGAAGAGGTTAACCTTAATGGTCGATTCAATTTTCACCCACGAGTCGTGGAAAATTTTCATTCGCGAGTTCTCGTGCAACTGATCATCAGAAATTTCACCTTCATCACTAGTAGCCAATGACGCTGACAAATTAACCTTAACTTTTCTACTGCTCCTTCCAACTGGGTTTCTTAACACGTTATTGACAAGTAGATGCTTTGTGTCACCCTATGGGTGTTTTACCACTTCTAGTTGCAGTTCAATATTTTTTTGGTGATATCGTTTAATGGTTATTTCAATCCAAAAGTTCAGTTTAATAATAAAAAAAATCGCCAATCTCAATATTCTTCACAAGTGCAGATACTTTTAATATACTTAAAAAATAAAAAAAATCACTAATCTCAATATTCTTCACAAGTGCAAATACTTTTAATATACTTAAATAATTAAAAAAATCGCTAATCTCAATATTCTTCACAAGTGCAGATACTTTTAATATACTTAAATAATAAAAAAAATCGCTAATCTCAATATTCTTCACAAGTGCAGATACTTTTAATATACTTAAATAATAAAAAAAATCGCTAATCTCAATATTCTTCACAAGTGCAGATACTTTTAATATACTTAAATAATCAAAAAAATTGCTAATCTTAATATTCTTCACAAGTGCAGATACTTTTTGCGGAAAACTAGAAGGGGGGTTGAATAGTTTACCGATTTTTAAATCCTTTTTAACTTGAATATCCTTTAAAAACTTTACGTTTGCTTAAAGATATAAACACAACGTTATATGTTTGATTCTTTGAAAAACTTTTCATGTGAATAACTATTCTAACTTTACTTGTTTCATACTTTGAAAAGCTTTACTTGTGATGATCCTAACTTTGCTTGTTTAGTTCTTTGAAAAGCTTTGCATTTGTTTAAAGATATAAACACAACTTTACTTGTTTAATTATTTGAAAAGCTTTATATGTGATTAGCTATTCTAACTAAACGACAACATGTAATAAGCAAAGATAAAGAAAGAAACGATCAAACCACAACACGATTGTTTATCGTGGTTCGGCTACAAGGACTCTTTTTCCTTGCCCTACATCCACGCCCCGAGTTTCCAACTCGAGAGTTATAAGCACTAATCAACAAGCTCCTTTCACCGGCGGAGAAAACCTTTACAACGTCGCTTACACTTTTACCGACACTAAGCTAGATGTCGAGTTCTTTTACACGGGTACAACCACTCCCATTGTCGCTTACACTTTTACCGACACTAAGCTAGATGTCGAGTTCTTTACCAAGGGTACAACCACTCCCGTTAGTTCTTTTACAAGGGTACAACAACTCCCAACACACTACGTATTTTGAGGCCTAAAATACTAACCATTCACTTTTACATACATGACACAAATGAGGTATAAACTACCAAAGCTTATACATGACCAAGCTAACAAGACATACAACCTTAGAGTTGAAGCTTGTAACTTTTTGAATGAACTTGTGAAGTCCCTTGCTACATAAGAGAATCACACAAGTCAAATGTTACTGAGTTAGTTGGGAGAGTATGTGAAAATATATGCCCTAAAGAGGTGACTCAAAACTAACAAATGGTTTGGTATTTATAGCAAACCATTCTGCAGGTCTGGCAGATCAGGCGGAACCCTCAGATGGGTTCTGCCCGTGTACCCCCAGGGTTCCGTCAGGGCTGCAGTTGGTTTTGCAATAAATCTTCCAAACCAAACAAGGTCACATCTCATTATACCTAGTCAAACACAAGACTTGCAAGCAAACATATGGTTAGTCAAACACTCTTTCTTACCATAAATGTATATTGACAAAGCTTGCCCTAAATGTGATGTGACATTACTATTTTAAGAAATAAATGTGATGTGACAAGACACTTTCTAATTTAAGAAATAAAAACAATGTTTTGTTTAAAAGGAAATGTAAACCTTAGTTAAACAAGACTTAAACACTTGAAGTGATGATTTACTTATAGCTAAACTTCATACTTTGTCATTAACAAAACTTAGCAAAGATCGTAAAATATAAATAACGTTTTTAGGCGATATTTGTATTAACAATCTCCTTCTTTTTGTTGATGACAAAACATAAACTTTATTTTTAAGTAAGTCACAAGTTTTAGTGTTAAGTCTTATAAAGTTATTATAAAAACTTGTTTTTGCAAAGATGAGATGATAAGCACAAGTTTATATAAATTCTCCCCCTTTTTGTCGAAACAAAAAGAAGAGTAGCGAAGCGGAAGTAAGCACTTGCTCCCCCTTGGACGATACTCCCCCTAAATGGAGTGCCAAGAGAGGAGACATGGATTTTGAATCTACAAGAAAAAGGTTAGTTGTCACACAAGACAAGTTATGAAAGCATTTCATGTGTAATACACAACTAAGAGTTGTGGAGCGGAATAATGTCATACTCATGCTCCCCCTTGAATATTTCTCCCCTAAATGAAGTATCAAGGAAGGAAAACATGGATAATGATCCTACACAAAAAAAATTAGTTTCTAACACACAAGATATATGTATGCTAGCATGGCAAGGAATAGTTCACTCAACATACCCAAATGGTAAACAAACAATGCAAACCTTGTAGTAGAATGAAATTCATTTCATGTAAAATTTTGACTCTTAAAAAGTCAAAGACAAGAAATTTTGATGACACCATCCTACTTCTAAAAATTAAGAAAAACTAAAAATAAACTAAGATCATGAAAAGCTACAAGGAAATCATCATTTTCCTTAATGAGAAACATTTTTCAAAAACAAGGCGAAGTTTGTTTAAGGATGAAAATGTGTGTTGGAGGTTGTAGCGGGCTTTATTTTGAAGGTTGAAAAGATGACACGGTTTTGGTTTGTTGGTTTAAATGGGAAACTTTATCCAAAAGAAACGGTTTTGTTTCATTTTAGAGACTCTAAGGTTGAGGTGTGTGAGACAAGGATTGTAGAAGATCCAAAATGTGGTTTAGTATAAACCTCATTTCTTCGGATAGCTCACGAATTTCCCTTCGACACCCTTCACTAATATGAGCGGTTCTTTCGCAATGTCCGCAACCATGGCGGGGAAAGTTTGGTGGAAGAGAGGTTTGATTTGTTGGTGGTGGATAGTTTGAACTTGAAGGAGCGAAGGTGGATGGTTGAGTGGTGTTTTTGCTTCCTTCATTTGTTGAATGTAGTGTTGTTTGTAAAACCATAATATGGTTGATTTGAGAGTCAACCATACGTTTGAAGGCATGAAGGTGGTTTAAATGAGTGTCAATCTCATTATGAAGGTTTGGAGGTTTTTCCCATATGGATGCTTCTATTTTCTTATAAGAGGAAAGTAGAGATTCAAATTGTTGGGAAGATTCTTGTGGTGATGGTTGTTGTTGTTGTGGTGGTTGTTGTTGTTGTTGTGGTTGTTGATTTTGAACAAAATGGCGAAAGCTTGGTTCGCCGGAAGGGTTGCCATGAAGGTCTTTGTAAATTAGGTGAAACACAAATGATTGTGAGTGGGTATGGCCTTGATCATTTGGAAAAATGGATGGTCTAGCATAACGGTAAGCCAACCGTTCTATCATTGAGGGTTGATGGGGTTCATCATCTAGTTGCTCACTAGATTGTTGTTGGGTTTCCATTTGAGCAATGGTGTCAAAGAGTGATAAGGATTGTGGACTTGATGATTTGGGTGATAGGCCTTCTAATGTTTCCAAATAAGGTAGTGGTGATGTTGGAGGTGTATGGAAAAGTTCCATTGGTGAAATTGTAGGTGATTTAGGTGATGAAATTTTAGTTGGTTGAGCTTGTTGAGAAGGTGATGTTGAATCACATGAAGGTCTAGTAGGTGAAGGAATGGTGGCTATGTTTGTGTAGCAATGTGTTGGAGAGGGTGTTGGAGTATCAAGATTAAGCAAATCTTGAAAGGTGATTACATTGGTATTACGATGTGTTGGGGATGGTGTTGAGGTAGTGAGATTAAGGAAATCTTGGATAGGTGAAGAAATGTTAAGAGAAGCATCACTTGAAGAAGATGAGCTTGACTTGACGGTTTTGTTGAAGCAACAAGGTTTAACACTAATCCTAGTGGTTTTTGAGAAGGATTTTGATGACTCGGATGATGTGTTGGATTTAGTCATTTCAAAGGTATGGTTTTGATGTTTTGAGAGAAGAAGTTTTAATGGTGATGGTGTGATTTGAATTGTTGCAAAACTTTCAAATTTATAGGGAGGAGGAGATGTTGAAATGGGTGTTTGGATTTGATGTTCTACCACTCAAAGATTGAGGTTTCAAATGATTTACAAAGTTTTCATGAACATGTCAAATCATTGCATGTCAATCCAATGGAATAAGGTGGAGTGAAATACCAACATATGCACTCAATGCTTTGTGATCATGGGATGTGATTTGGTTGAAAATGTTTCAATGGTTTGAAGGTTCCTTTAAAAGGGTTCCTTGGGTTAGTTATGTTTGAATTTGAATTTTTGGAGGGAAGTGGCTTCTTAATTGTTTTAGGGAGTGAGAGTTGTTCTAATATGGTCATTGGAGTTAATGGAAGATGTTTCTCACTTAGGATAATGGTTTTGACACTTTGCAAGTTTTGGACTTAAGAAAAATGACAAATTTTCTGCAGGTGTCTGGCGGAACCCTCGCGGTACACAGGCGGAACCCATTTGAGGGTACCGTCTGGTCCGTTGGGCCAATTATGGGTTTCCCAGAAAATACACTGGCGGAACCCAATTTTGGGTACCGTCAGATCCGCCAGGGATGAAAAATTAGGCAGTCCGCGATTTTGACCCGCGAGACGATTTTCAAAATTTTCGAAAACTCCTAAAATCAAAAAGATAATGCATTTCTGGTTAGGCAATGCAAAAATTAGACATGTAAACATACATATCATAGGACTTTGACCTTGAGGTCGAGGATTTCACTATACTTAGTAAGAATTGCCATAAGCATAAAAACTTAACAAACACCTCAAACATTGTCATTATGCATAAAAGCTCATACAAACATAATCCAACAAATATACCGAAACATGAAAGTGATAAACAATACAAATCACGTAGTTTAACACATAAAAGGTTATAAAACATTCATAAGCCAAACACTCCTTAATCTTCTCACAATCGGTCTATCTTCTTATTGAGCTTGCTTAGGTACCTTCCAAAGCATTTGAACATTCCTTTGGTTTGCTTGAACTCTTTGGATGCATTGTCAATGACGGGAAGTGTTTGAAGGTATTCTAAAGGAGGTAACTTAGAGTTAGGAAGTTTATCATCCTCGCTCATGTTGGATGATGATGATGATGGTGTAGGTGAGCGAGTACGTTTGCCCTTACCTCTGAAAACTCGTTTATCACTTAAAGGAACGAAAATGTGAAGAACGAGAGAATAGTCAAGGCGCATTCCATTATTGTTAGGAGAAATGGGTGAGATTGCTCTAAAGAGGCGAGTAAGGAGCATTCCATACGGAAGAGCGGTTGTTCCAACTAAGGATATGTCGGCCATTCTTTTGGCTAGGTAGTAGGCTAAGTTAAATGGTTGACCGGTTGAAATGCTATAGAGCATGTAGCAAAGATATGTGTTGATATGATCTCTATTTCCTATGGTACTTATGACGTTAGCTCTAAGAATTTCTTCCCACTTCTTAAATTGTGGTTTAAGCTCGTTGAGCTCCATACCAAAAGGGTCCTTATCCACAATATTCCCTGAACGATTCTTTCTTGTGGTAGAGGTTCTAATGAAGAGATGTTCCTTAATTATTTCCTTACTAACTAGAGGGTTGTCGTATGGATAAAAACGCTCAATAGAATCAAGACTTGAAATGGCCCACTTATCCGTGTAGAGGCAAGTTCCCTCATTTGGAACACCAAGAATGATAGCTAAGTCTTTTAAATCTATGTCATGTGGTATTTGATTGGTTGTGAAGTTTAATGATATCTTACCAACAACACTTGTGGAAAGGTTTACGGTTGCATAGAATTCTAAGATGAACCTAGGACAAATTGGCTCATCAATATCAAGGAGACAATCAAAGTTGATTGCGGCAAAGTTTTGGCGAATGGATGTTCCTTCTAGAAAGGATGGATCAATGGGTCTATCTTCGTGAACATAGCGTTTTTCTAGTGCCTTAAAGGTTTCTACTTGAACATTGTTGAGACCTTTAGTCATATGGTGTTTGGGCATGTACTTAAGGGTTTCCTTGTGATCGGATCTATTTGCGTGAGACATGTTGATTCCTAGAAAACACAAAATTATATGTTAATGACTTTTAACAATGTGGATGTTCTAATATATTCCTATATGCAAACAATGTGGAGACTTGGTTATCTTGACTCATTTTGATTCCCAAATTATTTTGTCTTGCAAGTTTTGTTATAAAAATAAAAGATAACTAACACTCTCCTAATTGAATGTGTCTTCGATTGAATGTACCCGAAAATAAATATTAGTTATGTATCCCCTTTAGCATTCAAGAGATAGTATGCAAGTGATGTTTTAATGATGTTTTTCATTTGTTTTAACAATGTGGTGATGAATCATGTTCTAGTCTTGGATTGCGAATTTTTGAAAGACAATGCACTTGGTGTGTTTGGCAAATCTAAGTAACAACAAAAGAGATACAATTCTTTAACTAATGGAAGACATGATTGGCTAGCTACCAAGTTTTTCATGAATCAGGAAGTTTTATGCATAAACCCTAAGATTCTAGTTAATGAATGTAAATAAGAATGTTATACTTGAATCAAAAATGCAATTGTGATTGGAACACTTGCAAAGTTAGTTGGATTTGAAGAGAATGGATTGAAAGCCCTAAATTTCGTGTGGTTATGTGTTTTTGAGAGGGTGATGGTTGTTTGAAAGTAAATGATTAAGTTAAGAGGGTGTTTGGTTTTGAAATTAAGAATAAAACATTCTGTGGCTTTGGCGGACCAGGCGGAACCAAAAATAGGGTTCCGCCCGTATGGTCTGAGGGTACCATGGGAGCTGTAGGGAAAATTCAAAAGGAATTGTCTTGATTTTTTTGTGGTTTTATCCTAATGTTCAAAACTAAGGTTTTAGGTCTTATGAGTCTTTGACTAAGCCTAGGGATGATGAATGCTTCTCATTCAAGAGGTTTTGTGAAAACGTTGATAGAATGGTTAACGTTGTAGACTTTCTTAGTAAAGACGTTCCTCAATGAACGTTTTTATCAAGACGTTGATGATGGATCACAATATGTCAATTAAGAACATAATGGATTGAATTGTCGCTGAAGTCGATGCTTCCTTTGTTGAAGAGATAATAATGTTGATAAAAGAATTCCATTGTTGACGCGTATATGCTTGTTCAAGCGGAACTTGTTGATGTGCTTCTCCATCCGAAACTAATTTGAGAACCTTACGTGTTTTGGAGAATCATTGGGTAAGTAAGTATAAAAGTGCAAGTACCACTTGTACTTTTCTTATCAACTTATTACCGACATAATTCCATTTGGCATACACTATAGTTTCTATTCCCGTTCTTTTGGGATACCATAATCCTAGTTGTGTAGTACCTTATGATGTATCCAAACAAGCTCAACTAAAGAGTTGTTTAAGGATCTTCTTTAACACGAGCACATAAATAAATGCTAAACATAATGTTAGATCTAATTGTTATGAGAACAAGTAGTCTTCCGAACATTTCTCTACGTTTAGTTTTACCTACGGATTTACTAATCTCATTCTTGATAAGTCATCAATAACTTAACCATTGAGAACAAGAGAGTAATTAGGAATGTCTTTGAGTTAAAATCCCTTGCTTTTGGAGCTTGCTTTTATTATCAAAAAGACTTTCAAAAATTGACACTTATAATCACATGATTACTTCAAAAACTTATTTTATTTCACTAGTTGTTTTACTCTAAATTCCAAAGACTGTTATTGTTGAATTTTCTTAGACACAACTATGACCTGTAAATCAAGTTTTATAACTTATGTCAATTTTGCTTGATTCAATGTTTGACTCAAGGTGAGAAGATGTTATTTTGTACTTTTATTCTTAATGTTTTACACAACATACTTGTCTTGCCATCATTGGACTTTCGACTAAGTCATCATCTACCAAAGATGATATCTTAGAAGCAGGAGATTACTCGTTAAATGTTATATTCAACGACTCCTCGACTCTTTGGGTTTTCTTACTTAAGAAACTATGAACTCTATTTGTTTTGAAAGAGTCCAAGAGGTACAACATCATGAGACTATGTGTCACATTTGATGTGTAAATCCTAGATGTTGAAAACTCATTTTATTTCACACATTCAAATGTATGCTTGTGTGATTTATTTCACCTTGTGTGTTTTATGTGAGATTATCATAAAGGAGTGATTGAAGAAAAAACACAATTTAAGACTCAAAGTGTAGTATTTGAGAATGTTGTTTAACAAAGGTTTGTTTTGCAAGCATCACAAAAGTGTTAGACATTTTAACACTTAGGAAATTCTAAGTTAGCTCACTTGTAAGCAAGAGTTGAGTGAGACTCACTCAAGAGTTTCTCGTGTTTATCTCTTGATGGTTAAAGAACCAAAACACCTTATATTTCCTACTAGTACTAATGACGAAATTCCTTGTTGCATAGAATCTAATCTTAGTTATTACAAATAGCAGGTAAACACTTTAGAGTATTACTAATAACACATATTCCAACATATGATGCTAGAAACAAGAGACAAACAAAGTCAAGTTGAAGTAATGCGTACTTTTTAAATTGCATAGAGATGCTATCAAGAGGATAAACACTACACGCAAAATCTTGGTTTGATGACACGCTTTGAAACTCAATTACTTATGTATCCAAGAAGGTTAGATAATCATATAAAAGCATAGAGCATGATAATCTTAAACTTTTTATCATGAGTTTCTATTAGAGATTGAATTATCTCTAAATCTCTCTTCTAGGTTAGACAAATTTTACTTGTTTTGTTTTACTAGTTGATGGTGCTTTTGAGTTAAATCCTAATCCGGTTTTATCTTTAAACACCCTTTGACTCCTCAACAATCTTTCCAGAGATTTTGAGCTTTCATCAAATTTAACTAATATTTTTCCTTTCTCATTTTGCTTTTTAATCTCATGTTTGTAATCTAGACATAATTTACATTCTAAATCAATTTCAACATTACTCTCAATCCTAGACATTTTATCTTCTAACAAGATTTCCTTTTCAAAGATATTCTTAAAAGATTTTGAAGACTCATTGTTAAAGATAGTTTTCAGGTCCATGTTGCATAAACGTTTAGACTCATTTTCTAGTTTAGAAAACTCTAGGATAAATTTGTCAAAGCAAAAGTGTTTGGTTATAAAATGTACCTTGCTTGATGTTTTAACTAGTTGAGAATCACAAACCGGGTGGTTGGCTTCATCTTCATCCGTGTTATTCCATGAATCGTAAGTAAGACCACAAAGAGCTCGACATGAGTAATCATCTTCACTTACACCATCATTTAAAACATTTAAACTAGTAGTACATGTATTTATCACAACTAAATGTTTATCTTTTAATATTTCTAAGATTTCTAATTCATATGTGAGATCAAATTGATCATCTTTGACTTGACATATTTCTTGATGAAAGTTTAACATATTTTTCCAAATATCATTAGCCGTTTGACAAAAAATACATTCTTTCATATTTGGTACTAAAGCTTTATAAATCATTGTTTTAGCTTTAGTGTTTTTATCAAGTTTAAGATAGTTATCTTGGTTTTCAAAAACTTGTTTTCTTTGGTTTGAAATCACCAAAATAAATAATATGCCAAAGATTTTGATCAATTGATTTCACATAGTTTTCAAAATTACTTTTCCATTCAAGTAAGTTTTCTTTTTCAAATAGCGGTGGGTTTTGAATAGGTTGCCCTTCTTTGAGATTTTCAAAATCCATGGATCGATCCAAGTTTTAAAATACATTCTATTTTAAAGATCTTGAGTAACATAGCTCTTGATGCCAATTGTGGAAAACTAGAAGGGAGGTTGAATAGTTTACCGCTTTTTAAATCCTTTTTAACTTGAATATCCTTTAAAAACTTTACGTTTGCTTAAAGATATAAACACAACGTTATATGTTTGATTATTTGAAAAGCTTTTCATGTGAATAACTATTCTAACTTTACTTGTTTCATACTTTGAAAAGCTTTACTTGTGATGATCCTAACTTTGCTTGCTTAGTTCTTTGAAAAGCTTTGCATTTGTTTAAAGATATAAACACAACTTTACTTGTTTAATTATTTGAAAAGCTTTATATGTGATTAGCTATTCTAACTAAACGACAACATGTAATAAGCAAAGATAAAGAAAAAAACGATCAAACCACAACATGATTGTTTATCGTGGTTCGGCTACAAGGACTCTTTTTCCTTGCCCTACATCCACGCCCCGAGTTTCCAACTCGAGAGTTATAAGCACTAATCAACAAGCTCCTTTCACCGGCGGAGAAAACCTTTACAACGTCGCTTACACTTTTACCGACACTAAACTAGATGTCGAGTTCTTTTACACGGGTACAACCACTCCCATTGTCGCTTACACTTTTACCGACACTAAGCTAGATGTCGAGTTCTTTACCAAGGGTACAACCACTCCCGTTAGTTCTTTTACAAGGGTACAACAACTCCCAACACACTACGTATTTTGAGGCCTAAAATACTAATCATTCACTTCTACATACATGACACAAATGAGGTATAAACTACCAAAGCTTATACATGACCAAGCTAACAAGACATACAACTTTAGAGTTAAAGCTTGTAACTTCTTGAATGAACTTGTGAAGTCCCTTGCTACATAAGAGAATCACACAAGTCAAATGTTACTGAGTTAGTTGAGAGAGTATGTGAAAATATATGCCCTAAAGAGGTGCCTCAAAACTAACAAATGGTTTGGTATTTATAGCAAACCATTCTGCAGGTCCTGGCGGATCAGGCGGAACCCTCAGATGGGTTCCGCCCGTGTACCCCCAGGGTTCCGTCAGGGCTGCAGTTGGTTTTGCAATAAATCTTCCAAACCAAACAAGGTCACATCTCATTATACCTAGTCAAATACAAGACTTGCAAGCAAACATATGGTTAGTCAAACACTCTTTCTTATCATAAATGTATATTGACAAAGCTTGCCCTAAATGTGATGTGACATTACTATTTTAAGAAATAAATGTGATGTGACAAGACACTTTCTGATTTAAGAAATAAAAACAATGTTTTGTTTAAAAGGAAATGTAAACCTTAGTTAAACAAGACTTAAACACTTGAAGTGATGATTTACTTATAGCTAAACTTCATACTTTGTCATTAACAAAACTTAGCAAAGATCGTAAAATATAAATAACTTTTTTGGCGATATTTGTATTTAACACTTTTAATATACTTAAATAATCAAAAAAAATCGCTAATTCTACAATTAACTTTTATAAATAAAATAAAATAACAGTTACTTGAAATTTATGTGTAATATAAGCTTCAAAAGCTCGTCTTTTTCATTAATATCAGCTTCAATTGATTGAATTCCGATCGTAGACAGTTGTGACGGCCATAATTACGGTGGTGATTTGCGGTGGTTTGAACAGCGGCGACAAGTGGCAGGAGGTTACCGGAATGTCAATAGCCACCGGTTCATAAAAGCAAGAAATCAAAATTAGGTCACGAGGGTCAAAAAATTAAATCTACTATTGTGAATGATGATGAAGGAGAGTGGTGGTGTGGTGGTGAAGAAGATGAATGCGTGGTGTAGTGGTGGTTTGAACGGCGGCGGTTATGATCGGAGATTGTTGAAAGATGTCATAATCAGAGAGAATTAATCGTTTTCACCTGCAATTGTGTGAGATGTGTGTGTTTTTTTATATATATTAGGGTGTTAAGATGGTAATTACAAAATACTCAGGTGTTGTATATAGTTAGTGCAAAATATGATTTAATCTTAGCCATTTGATCTAAAAAAAGGAGGGATTAGATGGATGGCTAGGACATCTTCTCGCGTTCTCACAAAAATTAGATTTCTCACATGAATGACCCCCTATATATATATATATATATATATATATATATATATATATATATATATATATATATATATATATATATATATATATATATATATATATATGTATATGTATATATATATGTATATATATATATATACATATATATACATATATATATATATACATATATATATACATATGTATATGTATATATATATGTATATATATATATATGTATATATATACATATATATATATATATATATATATATATATATATATATATATATATATATATATATATATATATATATCATATATATATATATATATATATATATATATATATATATAT